>QKQZ01011135.1:0-30343 GCA_003595255.1 Solenopsis fugax | reverse complement strand
GGCGCCTTCGGAGCCCTCGGACGGAGACAATTTTCACGAAAAAGTCGGATTTAAATACGATTACGGCGATTAGAAATTGATTAGAATTTCTAATATCTCTTGATCCGATTTGAATAAAGTATTATTTATATTATTTATTTTTAGAAAAACATGAAAATAAGACAATTGAGTAGACAATGGTAGGAAACCGACTTTTAGAACGGAATTTACTTTAGTCGCACCTGTTGCATCACGCTCTTCTTTTCTTTGTCTCTTTTCGAATAGTTTTGAATATGTCGCAGCTGTGTCGCTGTAAACGCAATAAGCGCAGGTAAAGCAGACAGATTTGTTAATCGACGTTAATGGGAGTTTGGGCTAATCTGATCTTTGTCCGATCCTGCTTTTAAAAGGAAATGGAAAAATCAATTGGAGCAAAGAAAACATACAAAGAGGGGGCACGGAGAAAACGAACTGTACTTTCTGTATTTAAAATGAAACGTCGCACATGGATTTCGAAAAAAGAGGATAAAATTAAGTTATGAAGGGAGCTAGATGTTATACGTCTAGCAAACGAAAATAAATTCAAATAAATTGAAAATTCAATTCATTTTAATTTATCCGAGTTCGCGTTTTAGAGTCCCGGAGTATTTTTAGATTCAAATGGACTCGAATAGATTGAAATACGAAATGTGCTATTCATCATTTTGAATTCGGATGGATTCATGTTTTCATTATATTATTTTTAGATTCAAATGAATTGAAATATGAAATGAGCTATTCATTATTTTGAATTCGGATATACTCATATCCCATTATATTATACTTTTGGATTCAAATGAATTGAAATACAAAATGAGTTATTCAGCATGTTGAATTCGGATGTATTCATATTATTTTTGTATTCAAATGGATTTGAAAAATCTGACGCGCGAATTCGAAAATGTCGAAATGAATTTATCATTTCTGACGATTTCAATTCATTTTCATTTGCTGAGTATACTACAGATTTTTCAGAACTAACTGTGAATTTCGGAACACAGGCTAGAACCTAAAGCAGAATATATATATGACGTCATATGACGTCTACAGTTGTAATGTATGGCAATATTTAATTGTTTCATACAAAAATTTTGCAGTCTGTATGTATGTACAATGAAGTGCATTAATGAGGTCCTTTTTCGGTGTAGAAAGACCAGCAATTTAACCAATCATGTGTTGCCATTGGCTTAGTGAGTTCGTCTGATTGGCTAAGATTGCTGTCACTTTTGCACTAACTACACCGAAAAAGGATCTCATTAATGCATCTCATTGTACAACCTGGAATGATTTGAAATATGAATTACACGAAAAAATAAACGTTGAATTAGAATTAAAACTTGAATATAAATGCTTCCTCCAGCAAATGAAATTAAATTCAAATGAATTGAAAATTGCAATTTATTTTAATTTATCGGAGTTCGTGCTTTAGAATCTCTGAATATTTTTGGATTCAAATAAATTGCTCAAATGGATTGAAATATGAAATGATTATAGGTTCAAACAAGGGATATATTATTCATTCATGAAATTAGTCAGATCACCCATCGTTATTAAAATCAATTTGAAATTAGAAATCAGTTGAAATAACTTCAATATCATAATTATAACATAAATTAAGAAATCAAATTGAAATCACATAGTTAAAGATGAAATTACTTGAAATCATACAAAATCATATATATTAGTTCGAAATCATTTCAAATTTATAAAAAATTGAAATTATTTTAAAATCCCGTTGAAATCGCATGCAATCACAAGAAATCGAAAATCAGACAAGCACTATTTATTTTTTTTTTGTGTCTCCAATATTAGCAATCTATCACATCAGGATATTCAGCAACTGTTTTGTAGATTTATTATAAAGTCATGCGCTGGGTGTGTCCAATGACACACCCTCTATCGTTCACCTTCTAGTACTAGAGGGTTTGTTTAGATTATCTTGAGGGATCTTTTTTTTCAATCGACGTACTGCAGTTTTTCTGTCCATAAAGCTACTAGCCAGGATGTTCGGATGTGAAATGATTCTGTCTCTGTAAGCTTGAGTTCGGGCTACTATTTCGTCTTTGACAGGAGTACAGGAGTTATATTTAGGTCACGGTGTAGAACTTCATTCGTCACGAACCATGGAGCATTAGTTATTATTCGTAGCATTTTTGATTGGAATTTCTGAATAATCTCAATATTTGAGTGGGACGGTGTTCCCCAGAGTTAGATCGTACGACCAGATTGGTTTTATAATGGTTTTATATATGAGAACCTTGCTGCTAAGGTTAACCTGAGATTTACGTCCCAACATCCAATACATTTTTCGCAATTGAAATCCTAATTGCTTTCTTTTAGTAAATATATGATTTTTCCAGGTAAATCTCTTGTCCAGATGCATCCTCAAGTATCTAACAAAGTCAGCTTGTGGCATTTGTTCGTCATTCAAGAACACGGGTGGGCATGTTCCATGTCTGGTTATAAATGTTATTTGTACTGATTTGTTTCCATTAGCTCTAATTCTCCATTTATTGAGCCATAAGGAAATTTTGTTTAGACTGGATTGTAACATGCATGAGGCACTATCAGGATTGGCGTGTGAGGCCATAATAGCCGTATCGTCCGCAAATGTCCCTGTTACAGAGGTCTGACTCGTAGGCAAGTCAGCTGTGTATAGTATTGGTCCCAATTCTATTTATGAGTGAATAATCCCTTGGGTTCAAATGTCTCATATAAAAAGCTTGCGTTCTGAAATTCATTACCTGTACTGGAAATCTATAGTTCACGTTACGTATACTACAGATATTCAGTACTGGCAGTGAAATTCAGAACTTTTTATATTTATGATATACTCAGCCACCCAGTAAACGGAAATGGATTGAAAATTTGCAATCCATTTTAATTCATTTGAATACATTTTGGATTAAAAGATAGCACAATTAAGTCATTTCAATCCTATGTCATAGATTAAAATAGATTGGATGATCCGCGAAAACCCCTTTTAGATTGAAAAATAAAGATTATTTTATTTCAATCTCTTTTCATGGATTAAAATGGATTATATGGCCTGCATAACTTTTTTGGATTCAAAAAAATAGAAATCCCGCAATTTCAATTTCACTTCATGAATTAAAATGAATTCAAGGAATTCTTAAATTTTAATTGAATAAAAATGGATTCGTGTAGTTATTGCCAAGTCCAAACTCTTGATTTTTTGAATCCATTTCCGTTTGACTACGTTCGAAAATTCTACTACAAAAGAAATATTAAGATTTCTTCATCCTGATTGGTCACTCAAAATTACTCTACCCGACGAGTACAATTTTCGAACGCCGCTTTTGCTGGGCACTCAGCAGCCACTCGTTCGACTTGTTTAGGATTGGTTTATAATAGCTGAGAATAACCGTAACCGTAAAAAATTGGCCAATCATGGGTTACTGTCCACTTGACGCTACAAATGCTTCGAAGCATTCTTTGATTGGTCAATTTGTAAAATTCTTTGTTCCTATTGGTTAATCAAATGCTTCGAAGCATTTGTAGCGTCAAGTGGACTGCAGCCATGGGGGTGAGGCTCAATCGGACACATCGTTGATTGGCTGCTTTAATATAAAATTTTCTGATTGGTGGTACAGCAGGAAATACCTAGGGACCGGCCGATGTGAGTGGTGTGTCCGATTGCAACTATGTGCATCTGGGACGCTCCCAGCCAATGGTTGATTTATAGAAGAATAATTGACTATGATTGGCCAATTTTGTACGGTAACGCCTATTCTCAGCTTTTATAAACCAATCCTAAAAGTTGAAGGGTGCGTTCCGTTTCACACATGATGCGCATAATGCATCACTTATCTTTATTGTTTATTGAATATTAAATAAGGATAAGGCTTGTTCTACAATACGTCGTATGACGCTGTCGGGTGTCGTGAGCCGTAAGAATTGACCAATCACAGTTGAATACTCTCTTCACATTCTATTCATGAAGTAGGATAAGAAGACGGAACTTTGGATGAAAAAGTGGACCCGAATACCGTCGTAAAAATGAGTTCGGTTTTTGGTCACTCGCGTCGCATGAAACGTTAATTCTCCCATTTCTATTGGTTCTGTATTTCTATTGGTTTTCTATGTTACATAAAGAACCAATAGAAGTTCAGAAACAATAGAAATGGGAGAATTAACGTTTCATGCGACGCGAGTGACCAAAAATCGAACTCATTTTTACGACGGAATTCGGGTCCACTTTTGCTACTCTCTGAGCATAAAGTTCGGTCTCCTTATTCTACTTCATGGACGTATTATAGAGGCTATGGTCCATTTGACGATACAAATGCTTCGAAGCATTCTTTGATTGATCAATTTGTAAAAATTCTTTGTTTCGATTGGTTAATCAGCATTTGTAGCGTTAAGTGGACCGCAGCCAGAACAGGCCTAAATGATACATACATCATACGCATCATGCGTGAAATGGAACGCGACCGAAATTGATAGAACGGTGAGAGAGGAAAAATCGTAGAGAATGCTGTCTAAGTTTGTTCGCGCGCATGCTCCAATATATTTCTACTCATTTCAATGCGTTCAAATACATTTACGGCAAATATACAGTCGGTTTACGTACTTAATAAATCGTATTTAATTTATAATAAATAATTCTCTCAAATTCTAATCCATGCAACCACCATACAACGTGCTCTTTAAAAAACATAAGCGAACTTCACCGCCATCTGCCCTAGTGCCCTATTTTAATAAAAAAAACCATAGACATATTAAGATAGAACCGACATTAGCTATATATGTATGTTTGAAGTTGATAGAACGGAGCGAGAGGCAAAATTCGGGGAATAGAGCTCTATATTATAAGAATAGCGCAAACAATCGCCATTTTGGATCCAATGGACCCAATGCTGGTTGGCTGAAAAGGGTGGAAACTAGAATCATTGAACGCTCATTGGATGAGAGACCTATTGGGTCCATAAAGAGCTGGGTTCGAAAATTCTACTCGTCGGGTAGAGTAACTTTGAGTGATCAATCAAAATGAAGAATCTTAAGATTTCTTTATCTTAATTGGTTACTCAAAGTTACTCTACCCGACAAGTAGAATTTTCGAACCCAGCTAAGTCTGCATTGCTTAGCTAAAAGGATTGCGTTACTTAATATAAAGCTCTACCGAGGAAGTCTTTCTTCGTCTGATTCTCTAGTCATCTCTAGTTAGCCATCTTCCCAGTAAATGAAAATGTATTCGAAATATTTAAAATGGATAACAATGCATCCAAAAAAATCAATTAAGAATTTGGATTCGACAATGACCACACGAATCCATTATTTCTATCCAATTAAAGTTTAAGAATTCCTTGAATCCATTTTAATCTATGACATAGGATTGAAATGACTTAATTGCTGTCTTTAATCCAAAATTTATTCAAATGAATTAAAATGGATTACAAATTTTCAATCTATTTTCGTTTACTAGGAAGGTAAATTAACATAAAACAAAATGTAAATTACTTTAATAATTCTAAAAGCTCTATATATACGTTTCCATTTCAATGTTCTTATATTTATAGAAAATATACAATTATTTGACAAATAATCTGTATATCATATTAATTTCGCATCATATCTCATTAAAGCGATATATACAATTTCGATCATATGTGGCATATACCGTCCCACATTTGTCAGCAAGATCCAAGTTTTAGATAACAATGTCATTCAATAGAGTCGGTATATTTTACATAGAGTATATATTCTTGCATCACAGATTTATTTCACTCTGCGAGACACAACGCTTTCGACTAATGCAGGTTAAATCATTCCAGGATTCCAATAAATGCAATTTACATAGCTTACGTTTAATTAGAAGTTTCTTTAGATATAATATACAATCAAATTGAGGTAGAACTGTAACAATATTAATTGCTCTCGAACATTCCATTAAAAACCTGATTCCGTCGAAAACGTTGATAATTATCATGTGACTAGAACTGTATTTCCATATACACGGTACTAAAAATCTATAGTTTACGTTACATATACTAGATTTTTAGTGCTAGCTGTGTATATCTGAACACGATCTAAATAGAAGACAAAAAAATTAGTAATTTGAGTCAGAAATCAAAATTGAATTGAAGATAAATTATCTACCTTTTCATTGAGCAAAAAGGATTGATAAAAAATAATTCATATTAAATGACATGAATAAATCAAAAATTATTGACAGTATGATTAGATTTCAAGAAACAGGCATTTCGAAAATGAAAAAAACTCAATAAGAAACAATGAAAAATTGTTTGCCCAAATTAATATTATCCTTAAATTATTTTTCCCAAATTTACATTACAATTCAAGCAAATATGTTTAGATGCTTCTCAGCGTGTAATACTCAGGTTTTATCCCAAATAATTGGCAAATTTTTAAATTGTATATTAAATAAACATGCCATTCCACATAGCAATTGATGTATAAATTTTATATGATATTCTTAGCTTAGAAAAGTTAAAAAGCTAGAAAATCTATTAATCTAATCCTCGATGCTTTCTCTTTGTTCTTGCATATGGCCCGATTTCAGGATCCATCACAAAATCGTATAAAACAGAAACCCACGAATTGTGTTGCGGCAAATTATCGTAAAATTCCGCGGCTATATGTTTCACCTAAACGAAATAGTTGAAATAATAAATAACAAATTATATTGTATTAACAATATTCAAGCTGTATTAATTTTTAACATACCTGTGGTAATCTCGAACCAGGCACTGCAGGAAAGTCATGGTGTTCGTTGTGGTATCCAACATTGAAAGTAATGAAATTTAGAGGACCGTAGTAACTATACGTCTCAAAACCTTTTTTATACATATAATGCTCCGATATAAAATGTCCTGCTACGGGATGCAATCCCATTGCCATAAAAGAGCCGATAAGCAAATAAAACAACACTTTACCACCTGAAAATCAATATTTTGCTTTTTATCAGTGATTCAGTTTCACGATTTATATCAATTAATATAAAATGTATCTTAATTTCTTTGCCAATTCTGAAACTTACCGAAAAAATACCATATACATCCATCAAATGTCAATTGTGTAACTAAATTTATATATTCCAGAATAGTTGGTATTTTTGGATATGTTACAAGAGGTCGGAATGCATAGAAAAACGGTTGTAATAATATCCAACAAAACTTTCCAAAAGTTGTACAAAATAATTTCGCCTCTAACAATGTTGGTAAGTCTGTATCTAATTTTTCATCTCCTTGATACTAAAAATGCCCATATATATGATCATACGTACGATTGAAAACATAACATATCACATTATTATACAACACAATTTTTAAATCAATTTTTACCATTAATTTTTATTATTTTTCGCATACTCACACGATGGTGTTCAAGATGATATTTTTTAAAACTGATAGATATTGGTATTCCTATTGGTAGATTTGCAAAAAATCCGAACAGTCGATTGGCCATAGGTCTGGCATGTCCAAAGGCAAGATTATGAGATATCTCATGTATTGCTGCAAAACAAGATGTAACATAAATTAGCATGATACATATACTAGAAAATGATGTATTAAACATTAGCATGTGAATGTTATGCTTGCATGTGACTCTATCTATATTAATGAATAAAATACATACCAAGCATAAGAGAGTGGTTTATCACACCTCCAAAGCAGTATGCTAATAACAAGAGTTTTGGATAGCTCAAATCTTTGACGATAAAGAGCGATAGAAACTGTAGCAGTACCATCCCAGTGACTATCCATTTGAAATTCGGATCATACCCAAACAACTGTTTAATTTGTGGATATTTTTCTGAAATAGAAAACATAATTGTATCATTTAAAAAATAATAATTAAACTACTTGATTAAAATATTAAAACAAAATTTTTTTTATTAATGTTTCTTAAATATATACATAACTTTAACATATAAAATTGATAAACTACATGAAAAGCAATGTAAGGTATACTTATTTCTAATATTAATTAAACAAACTTGTTAAATTTTTCTTATTTGTTTCAGTATTAATTTTTATAATATCAACTTTGGATACATAGCAAACTCATCATCATCAATCATCATACACTAATAATTATAATAAATTGATATTCAGGCATATCTTGAAAATTAAACTTTGTATTTTATATAATGAATTAAAGATATTGCACATCTATAAGTTCAATTATTGTTTCACAGTGCTATTCTCATACATATTCCAAGTATTATTTCATCACAAAGATATGAAACTGATAAATGGTTAATTGGACTTTTTTTAATTTGTGTTTCACTTGGGACATGTGTCGTCAACCTGCTCGACGGTTAATTGGAAGGATAGGCGTGGTTATGTGTGTCTATCCTTCAGTTTTACAATTAATGAACCTCAGATCTCAGACGGATGTATTTCCAGTGTAAATATTTGGATATTTATACCAAAAATAATGATCGGTCTAGTCTTGACGGTCTGTCATACTTACCTAGAATTATTTTACGCCGCGTGGCGTGCGGCTCCTCGGTGTAGACCCACTCGAAATCCGTCCTCGAGACCCGCTGGCCCATTTCTCCGACGACGATTTTCGTACAACAGGCCAGATGAAATATAATCGGCGATTATAGCCAAAACCGAATGGCATCGTAGACGACGGTCAAGGCTAGAGTTTTGACGCACGATACGTATACACACGATTTCGTCACGTTATCTGATAATACTGCGTACGGCGTATCCCCCTTTTTTTACACTTGCCATTATACAGAGTGTCCAGATATCACCGGATACATCCCTATATCCTTCTATAGTCATTTTGCGTTAGATAAACGTAGAGTACCGCTCGCCCCTTCGAGTTGATGTTGCAAAGTAAAAAATAGAAATCTGCGGATTTTTGAAAATTCAAGTGTTTGAAAAATCAGCTCAATCTGTTGTCTTATTGATCTTTCTAATTGAGATAAACTTGAAATCGGAAAGTAGAATTATTACTATACTTTATTCTTAAATTTATTTACATCACAGATGATTCTCGAGTCGCTAAAGCCGCCCGATTACTTGTCAATGACTGTTGTCTTTCTTGTTTGTTTTTATTAGATTCAAGCATTCAAGATCGAAGTGGCGTTCGGTGAATTCGGAACATTCTGTATATAATCTTGTCTATATATGAGTTACAAAACAGACTGTAATCTCATTCGGCGCGTGACATCGTTATACGCATATGCAGAGATAATATTAATTAAGAGAGATTTATTGCTGTGAAATAGCTGCGCAGATATTAATTTCTTTAGCTATCATTAACGCACGTGTAAAGAAATTTCAGGAAATTTACGCTACGATAAGTAATTCCTACTCCACTCGAAAAAGCTTTCTCTTTCTCTTTCTTACTTACTTTCTTTCTCTCTCTCGTTTCGAGATAATCGCCCGGGAGTAACAGAGCGAACGAGAGATATAATAATAGAGGCGGTCGTTACACACATGATGTTTAATTTATTACGCATGGCTACTCCTGCAATTGTCCTTATTAACGTATTCGATTTATTGATTCGATCCGACTTCGAATTGATGATCAGTTCTTTTTAGCTGCATTTTCTGCACAATTTATCTCTTCTTTTGTAGTTAAAAAGAATAGATCATCGAGTCGGGTCGAGTTAGTAAATCGAATTCGTTATACGATATACAAAACGATATTACTCTCATGCACTGCAACCTGCAACCAGCAACCAATTGTATATCGATATACATATACATATAATATCGGTCCGAAAAAAGCGAAAGAATGACTACCACGTTTACACGGCAACGTTAATTCGATTTAGTAACACTCGTAGTTATAAATCTCTTAAAAATGATGTCTGTTTACACGCAAGGACTTATCTTATATATCTGTATTTTTTTTACCGATGAGTAGTAACACCTTATTAAAGTTAATCAAATTTACAGGATTATTACCAATTTAAAGCAATAAATTAAAAGATACATAGTTCAATCTGAAGTTATCTGAGAGTCCAGATCTATTATAAATAATATTCATTATCAATAAAGCATGATAAATGTTTTCGACTTTGCAACAATTATTTTATTGAGTCGTAGAGATCATAATATTTTTCTTTATTCGTCTCGACTTATAAAGAACTTATCTCATTAAATTGCGCGTTGAATTTCTAATCATGTCTGGCATTATAGTGGCAAGAGCTTCAATGATTCTGTCTTCAAGTTCTTCGCGATTATTAAGACGTACATGCATAAAATGTGGTAATATAGTAGAAATTTCGAGCATTTATTGTAATAAATATGTATAAAATTTTAATTTTTATGATAAAATTAACATTAAAATAATAAATAAATTTTCATGCTTTTGTTGCAAAAACAAAGTGTACTTTATTTTCTTAATATTCGTTGCATTAATGTTCTAATAATGACTATTATAAGTACGAATGCTAATTTTGGTAATACTTATTGATGTGATAATAAAATCTGTACATACTTTACAAAATAATGTGTATTATAGTTCGATCATAATTGTATTTTATAAAAAATATGATGCCAAGAATAATTATTATTCAAGTTATCTTTGTATAAATTATCAACGTAGAAAAGTTTTATTAATATGTTCATTCTTTATTACCCTATCAAATTATTAAAAAAATAATTTATTGATTAATTTCGATTAAGACACCATAAAAGATATTATATATTCATTTACGATATACGCTTTGTACGATAGATTTGACAGCTCGATATGTACATGGATAACTCGATGCATTCCAAGATCAATATTCCGTAAAATAATTTCTGAACTGCTATTAATAATATTATCAGCATATACAGAACGTTAATTAAATAGAAAAAGTTACAAAGGAAAGAATTCAAAAGTATATACTATTGAATATGAAGGTGCCCGTAGATATTATAAATGTTTAAATAGTAACATAATTTTGAGTATACACAAAAGTGTATACTCAAAATTATGTTACTATTTAAACATTTATAATATCTACGGGCACCTTCATTATTCAATGGATCCGAACGCGCGACCAATGGACAATCCGATTGGACACATTTTTATACACTTTTCATTTGAAAACTATTGTAGCTTCAATATTTTGATATTAGAATTTTCGTCTCTAAATGATCTTAGAAATCTGCCATTAGTAAGTGGTGCGCTGGGTCTGGGACAACTTGTTTACTTTTGACTTTTAAAGTAATTATTCATCGGCGTAACATCAAAATATAACGTTAAATATTATTTTATAGTAACAATTATTTGAATAGGCGTATGTATAAACGATTTGATGTCATATGTTATATGCTTTTGCCTGATTGGCTGAGATTGTTGTGACTTCTCTATTAGCTACAAGCTATACTGTGAAAAGATCACATTAATGCACTTCATTGAACGCGTTTCTCGAATATAACCTGATTGAACTGTGAAACAGCATTTTAAGTTTTATATCATACAATTTTGATCACACACACAATATACAATTATTATATCATATATTAGAAAAATGAATATTAGCTACAGTCCACTTGACGCTACAAATGTTTCGAAGCATTCTTTGATTGGTCAATTTGTAAAATTCTTTGTTCTGATTGGTTAATCAAACGCTTGGAAGCATTTGTAGCGGTAGTTAAGTGGACCGCAGCCATTGATGTGCAAAAAGTGTACTGAAGAAAATAGAATTTTACTCTCACATATAACACATGACGTTATGACTAATAAGAATGCGTCATTAAATTATCGTTAAAAATTGAAAATTATACCTTTTTCAATTGAATATATTTCATAATTAAATGATATAAAATTTGAAAATTACTTATTTAAAAAAAAAAATAATAACTTTATCCAATAAAATAAAAAATATTAGTATTTGTAAAAAATGTTACAACCGGATTGGGCGTTAGCGGCAGTTAATTCAAATTGTCCAATTTGAATTCAATGTTGCCAACAGATTTGCCCGTGTATAGACCAAAGTACAGACTCTTGTATCACATTATATGCATAAGGAAATTGATTGGTTCATTTTCTTTTGTATGTCCTAATGGACCAATCAATTTCCTTATGCATAAGGTTTGCAGCTATGCAAAAATCTGTGCTCGGGCCTTATGGCGGCGCTGTGTCACAAATGTCGTATCGAAGCAACTCAACACGGCATGCGTACACCGTGGTGTGACCCGCAGTTGTATCGTGTATCAAATTGGGCTGGAAGTCGAAGTGGTATTTTGCCGCGTTTCTGAGCGAGAATTCGCGTCCCGATCCGACAAATTTTATCAAAATGACACGCAGATTTCTAACGCGATAACGTGTAACCTCCATCTACGAGCCCACTATGTGAGTATGACCGTAACTATCTCCGTGCTGGTTTGGTGGTTAAAATCCATTATCATTGACGTCTCTCCGTTGGACGTTGCGAATGTGTCGGCGACCGAGACACGCTTTCACAACGCATCGATTATCGCCGGCTATGCCAATCTCTCGCAGGGCATGCCGCGTGGTTTCGTTTGATTTTGTGAAATTAATTCGTGGATGTCATAAGCGCACACTGAATGAACTATAGATGACTGAGGTAAAGATGAATAGAGAGAGCTTTAAGAGGAGTGGGGAGAGAAAGAAATAGTGAGAAAGGGAAGGAGAGAGATAGAGAAAAAGAGAAAGAGAATGTGTAAGAGAGAGAGAGAGAGAGAGAGAGAGAATGTGAGAGTGTTTTATTCAATTATTGCGCTTCTTTGACGAGTCCTATTCATAAATTGATCACTTCCGTGTGTATACTGAATCTGTCCTTTTTTTTATTCGAGTACTATGTATTTTTATTATGTATTTTTATGAATAAAAAAAATAGCGCGATCACTGTAAACGTGTCTCGCGTAGAGATGAAAATGACTGAACAAAACTAGAAACTTGGAGTAAAAAAACTTGATAAAAAAAAAACCGGTTTTTTTACTCAGTCCTGAATGTCTTACTCCGATATGTATTTTCTTTTGACATTTGAATGCCTTATTATTGTTTTAGAATTCAGTTCTTGCATTTATCCAAAAGATTTCTATAAAGATAGCTGTAAACAATCAAAATGCATAGGTAATAATTGAGAAGCAGTGGCCATGAATATATTTAGATTATTGTTTGAAGTGAGAATTTAATTCACAGCTCATGTTATTTGAACAAACATATCTCTTTTGTATTTATTTAATTACTAGGAATTCTTGAGTTAACAAAAATAAAAAGATACAATATGAGACACATAAAATTTTTTTATTATTTATTAATAAAAAGGAGTTATAAACTCATTATGTTACAATGTAAGTATATTTCTGCCTTGATTTGAAATTATAAATACAAAAAAGTTAAGTAATATCGAAATAATATAGATATTAAATGTTTTAATCATGATGAATATGAAGAAAAATTCTATATCTTTTTTTAGTATTTTAATAAAAAAGTTTTTTGTGAAAAAAAACCAGGTTTTTTTTACTCCAAAGTAAAAAAATATCTGTTTCTTTATCTTTTATTTGATCTTGCACTTTTTTATATTTTCCATAAGTACAAATAGGAATTAAATTTGTATCATAATACTGTTTTACTTCTAATATCCATTTCCACTAATGCAGATTAATTTTGATCTCAATTTAACCAATTTTTTATTTTTTTAGTTCTAAGAATTTGAGAAAGATAAAGAGTAAGATAAACTTATCAAAGTTAATTTATTGGTGGACATGGACATAAGAGTTGCATTTTGTAAACTGCAATATGTATATCCAATAATATTTCCCTGTATAAAATTGATATTGTATATATTCGACAATCTGATGCTTGTTACTAAGGCATTAAGAAAGAAGTCTTTTTTTGGTATACTTAATTTTATCACATATTGGGTCACATTTTGAAGTATTAAACTCAGATAATTTGAGTCCGTTACACCAATGTGGATTAACTTTAATCTCAATTTAACTCATTTTCTAACTTCTTAATTCTCAAAATTATAAAAAGATAGGATGTAAGTTAAGTGCAAGAATTAATTTGCCTACATAATAAAAATAATTTACATGTTATATAATAACAGCAAATTGTTATAATAGTTTATAATTATTACATTTGTGATTATTCTTATGAGATTATTAATTAATCAATCATTTATAAAATATAATTAATTCTCTACTTGTTTGGTTCATTCAATATTTGTGCAACTTATTGTTGTAGAGTGTTCATCGCCACAGTATCAATTTGCCACAATGTCCTATCCTGGTCAGCCACCAATGGGTATCCCAGGGATGCCACCTATGCCATACATGGTTAGTGCACCTCCACCAATTTTAGGAGGAGTCATGCCTATGGCCCACGTAAGTAAATTTGTCATGTTTGAGCATGATAGATGTATCGATATCGATTATCTGTAAAGTGCATTACATTCACACATGAGTTGAACTATAATAATTTGTATGTAGTAACTTTTGCTTTTGCTTGATAGTAAATTGATCGCTTAAAGTTTTTTCTTTAGGAATTGTAACCTGTAAATGTATGCGAAAGCAATTTCATAACACAATTCGTAACACGTACATACACATATAATGAAAGTAGCATTAATATTATGCTGTATTGTTTTACATGTAAAATACACATACACACGTCACTTATATTGCTGTAGAACGATATATGTATATAATGTACTAATAATAATTGCATCATAGATTTGTTTCAAGTATACAAGAAAAGCTTTAGATGTATTTGTAAACAGCTTTGTACATATACAAGGAAAAGTTATCTTTCTTTAAATTTATTTAATGCATGTAACACAGAACGAAATGGTACTCGATATTTCGTAAAACAATGCTTGATTGAAGTAAAAATATGATTTAATCATGCTATTAGAGAGGGAGGGGAAAAATGGAGTGCATGAGTAGATATGTGCATAATTAAGAATCCTACCATTTATAAAACATAGATGATTCCATCACCCGTATCTACGATGCAGACATCCGCGCCGGCTGTACGTTATTCGCGCAATCAGAATCGCCACGATAATAATCGGAGGCGTGAGAGAGAGTCCGGCCCACCTGTCACGGTATTCATTGGTAACATAATGGACAGAGCGCCCGACGTGATGATACGACATATTCTGGGCGCTTGTGGACACGTTCTTTCTTGGAAGAGAGTACAAGCGTTCGGCTTTTGCGAATACGCGGGCCCTGACGCGGGCCTCAGAGCAGTCCGATTGCTCCATGACATGGAAATAGGCACGAAAAAGCTCGTAGTCAAAGTGGACGCTAAAGCCAAGGTAGTCCTGGACCAATTCAAAGGTGAGTTTTCGGAGAGATTGGAAACGTCACTTTATGAAAGTTACCATTACAGTTACTTTTTGTAAAAGGTAACTCGTTATCGTTATTTGTTACGTATTTTAAAAAGTAACGCATTACCATTACTGTTACTTTTTTTGTTATTTTTGTAAGTTTCTTACTATTTTTTGTTATTTTTGTAAGTTTCTTACTATTTTTACACGAGTATTCCTAATTTAAATTTTATAACTTCTTTTCTTCATAGTTATTATTTTAAACATTTGGACATTTACTAGTTTTTGACGCTCTTCTCATTGACATTTTATAACTTATATTTCAATGACTCAAATTATTCATACTTTTCAACGAAGAATTATTATGGACATTACATTTTATCACTATCTACTATCAAATTTACAATGAGGAAAGCGATTTAATTTCTTTATATTTTATACTTTTATTCTTATTATTCACTTTCATGTTAATGTATCTGACTGTTGAAGGTGGCTTCTTGCTTTGACGTTATTTAATATTTTTCAATATTAGATTAAATTTATAGAAATTAAATTTTGTTTACTATGATAGTTTAAATTTATTTATGTACGGCAGAGGTTGACCAAATAAAGATCGAAATATTCCGTTTTTATTTTATCTATCAGAATTGATGAATAAATATTAATGTTTATCCTTTTATGCTTGATTTTTTGGCCCATTTTTACAAATCCATTTTAAAATTACATTATTTAACAGTCTGTATTAAAATTTACAACTCTTGTCTCTATATAACAAGCTTTTCTTTATATTAAGCTTATCTAATAATTCTGTTAATTCTTTATATTAATATCTTTATTTTTTAAGTTTACTTATATCTGTATAAATTTTATCAAAAATTTTCATTGTTTTTAAACATCAATATTGCTATTAAGAATGTATTTCAATTTTCATTTCCAGGACAGAAAATCTAATCTCTTCACATTATATGTTAGGGTGTTTATTCAAATTTGGTAAAATAATTTTTTCAGAATTCCCAAATTTTCCAAAAGTATTCAAAAGGCTGGAGAATTTTGAAATATAGCTTTTTTTTTTTAAATAAATTTATTTTATCATATCTTTTAATGTTTCTTAATCGTATGATCACAAAGAAAAGCCACTTGAGTTTTTTGAATATTTAAATTTGGGAATGACTAAAAAGAAATATGCATCTAACGATCTGTCAATTCATGGTCTTAACTCACCGGAAATGAAGAATTCGCCATAAAGATCATTAAACACACAACGTCAATTTAGAACGTTGTATTGTCTTCTATTATCACTAATTTTTTTTTATAAAAACTCACATTTTACAAGAAAATGTACGTGGATGTTTATGCTATATATATATTGCTAAATGGATTTTGCATTATTAAGAAGAAACGATCAATCAAACACATTTTTCCAAAAAAAGTAAGATAAAATTTAAATTTAAAATCCTTACAATTTCTTTCAATACCGATATAACCTTATGAAAACCGTGAAAATTTGAAATTTTAAAAAATAAATTCTCTGAAAATTCTAGGTCCAATAATAAACATCCTGCATATGTACTATAGATTTTCCCACCATTTGAATGCAATCTAAAATATAAAGTATAAAATATTTTTCAATATTTAAAATATATTATAAAATATATTATAAAATTCTATGAAAATAAATAAAACTTATAATTATATTGAATGCGTGTAATCTTAGATCTGGCACGTTATTTACTATATGTATTTGCGCAGTGAAGAGATTCGCAAATCTATTGAATAAGATAATACAGAACTAAAGCGAGAAAAATAACATTCATTAACGTTACTGTAAAAATGTAACGGCATTATCATTACTTTTACAAACAAAAAGAAGTAATAATTATTGAAAAAAAATAATGATAATGGTAATGCGTTATTTCTTAGTATTCTGAATTTTCGATGAAGATAAATATTAAGATTGGGATTTGGATAAAATAAATTACGACGCTTTATTTTCTAGCTGAACGAAGGAAGAAACTCAGAGGAGGTCAGTCACCTCTACAAGACGAAGCACCCGGTGAAGGAGCTGATGGCGAAGAAGGTGAAGATTATATGGACGAAGGCATGAGAGTAGTTGATTCGGATGCGCTTGCTCGCATCAATCAAATTATAGCAGAGCATGCTGTGGATCTAGAAATGGCTCAGGTTGCTCCAGGTAATTATTTACATGGTCATTGAATCTTATTTTTATGGGACACGTGTCTTACTGTTACTTCTCGCAGAGGAACATCAGACAAAAATGGTAGCTAAATCATTAAACCTGGATGATGCTGAAATAGAAGAGAGTAAAAGAGACTTGATTACCCGGGAAATTGGCAAATTCAGGGAGGTCATGAAGGTAATTATTATTATTACGAATACTTCTAAATCTTTTTTTCTTAATGTCATATCTTTTTTTTTCTTTTTATGATCACAAACAATTTGTCGCGTTAAATGCAATAAAAGCTGGAATTTTTATTTTTTGTAAAAAATATGCTAAAAAATTTTTTATCGGTTTATTAATATGAAGAAATTGATGTTATCTATATGTAACACTCGGTCTACGAAGCATTATAAACATATCTTTTTGATCTCATTACTGCAAAATAATGGAAATTTAACGGGATAAAATAATACATTTCAGATACAGCAAGGTCAGATAAAGATCTGTGATTTAATCGTATTATTCATATATTAGCGATAATATATAATGTGTATCCGTGTATTTTTCTCCGAGTATTTATATTGTTCTTATTTTCTATCTTTTTGTATCTTTCTCTTTGTCATCTTGATATAAAACTTTGGAAAATACTTTTTCACCTTTTATTTTCAGAATATCAAGTATATGTTTGTAATACTTTGTATTATTGTTGCTTTTTTCACATGTTTATTTTTTTACGCATCTATCGGTTCATTTATAATTTTATGACGTTTGAGTATGTTAATGACGTCGCTCGAATATAATTTGCATAAATTTTTTGCATAGCTTGAGAATATTGAATGTACAAAAAAAAATATTGCTACGTTACATCTTGTTGATTTAGATGAAATCAGAGGTATAACAACAGCAGTATAACAACGATGTAAATCTATGAATTCGTGCTATACACGAAAGAAAGAACTCATCTTTTAATGTTTGTTGATGAATTGCCGTTAGTATCTACCTCGTATATATATTGCGATTGGACACGAATTACACTAGCGTAACATTTATATGATCTAAACGGTAAAATAAAGATGCAAATTGATAATGTTTTGTTGTAATATGAATATTGAAAGTGTCCAATCGCAATACACATTCTATCGCAGACGCTGGTAATTAGACTCTCTCTCTTTCTCTGTCTCTCTCTGTGTACACTTAAAATGTAAAAGAATGTATTTGGATATATGTATACAAGAGAGGTTTATGAGTATTCGAAAGTCGTAGCTTTTAAGTATTTTGGTAAAGTGCGTGTGTGCTATATTAGCTCTGAACAATTAGAGCCGTGACTCGTTGCTATAATTATAATAACAGGCAGCGTGCGTCGCACACAGCAAACGCACACGCCTAGGAATGCTGTGTATGGGGACCACCCTTTCACTCACTCATTGGCTCTGAAGGGAGTCAATCACAGCACATCCCTCGTATTTTCGCAGGCGGCTGCAGGCTCGTCGGTAAGTCAGAGTATAATCCAAACAACCAAACATGAAAAAAAAGAAATGCACAATACATTAAGAAGGAGACTCGTAGCTCTCCGCGACAAGCTGGCGACATGTAGCTGATCAGTTTGTTTCTATTGGTATTCTGTTTTACTGATTCGTCGCAAATATAAATCTGTGCTACATTGCATCTATTATATTTTTGACGTTTAGAGATAGACACCATTTACGATTTATTTGGTACTAATCTAATTTTATCTACTTCTGTATATGTCATGCTAAACTGCTAGCAATTAATATCAAAAATATGTTTTAATGTGCGCCAAAATGATACGCCGAAATAATGAGTTCTTTCTATCTGTTGAGCAGCTATATTTTGTTTTTATAATAAAGCAGAATTTTTATTTGAATATAGTGAATATATTTTAATATTTGTTTTATTTGGTGTATTAATTTTTTGATTTAGCATATTATTTTTGTCAATCATGAATAGATACATTAAAATCAAAATAATTTATCAGATAACATTGCTGCAAATTGCTATAAATTATCGATACGCTTGTATCAAAACATTTTATAAGTATTTATTTAAAATAAGAGCTAATTACATTAGAGGATAGGAATGGATATTATTGCTACAAGGGGTTACTAGAAACGATACAACTAAATATTTTCCTTAGATTCAAAGATATAAAAATGTGTATAAAATCTGGATAGCTGCGGAGAATTAGACTTTGTGATAAAAACAATTAAAAATATTATCTTTCCTAAAACATCTTTTTATTTATATTCTTTTATAATTAAATATCCTTATTTTAAGAGAATTAGAGTTAATAAGATTTCTTAGATCGAATTTTCAAGATTGTGCATTATCCAGATTTTGCTTTCATTCCTCAACGTTATCAGTTCTAAGGGAAGTCTTTTGTTTCTTGTCAATCACTATGTATACGTATTTTTTCACATAAGACATTCGCGCGTATTTGATTCTGCATCTTAAATATCCAGGGTTGGGAAATAATTCGTAATGTTACAGTTAAAGTTACTTTTTTTAATAACTATTGTATAACTTCGTTTCTTTTTATCTGTGACTGCAACTTGGTTCCTTTTGTTTCGTGACTAGTAGTAACTAATTTAGTAATTATAGTTACTTTATATATTTTAAACTTATTAATCTACACGTGGTCTGCTTTCAGCAGAATGAAATTATTTTCAAGAATAGTTTTCAAGAATAAAAATATTAAAGTTGAGCTTTTAAAACAAGACCAAGGACTATTAGTTTCCAATAATTTTATCACAAAGTTTGAATTTCGCTTTTTAGCTGAAAAATATTGATTCCATAATTTTGATAATATATCTCAAGTATAAATATTAATTTATTATAAATTACTCATTCAGTTAATATATTAAATATATTTTGATTTTAAGTTTTTAAAATAACTGTGATTTATTATATACAAAATAACGCAGCATATAACCGAATGTTTAGTATAATAAATAATTTAATAATAGAGAAATGTTAGATCCTTATATTTAAAATAGCAATGCATAAATATTACAAAAATTTACAGAAGAGTAATTAAAAAATGACCTGTTACTTTTTGAATAACTATAACTGTAACATGTTATATTTCAGAGTCAGTAACTTGTGACGATAACTAGTTATGTACTTTTTGAGAGATTAAAACTGTACCTGTAAATAGTTATTTCTACAAATTAACTTTCCCAATCCTGTAAATATCAAATTAATATAAAGAACAAACCGTTTACGAATATTAAGTTGATTATTCGCGTTGATGTCTAGCAGTCTAGTATTTGCATATTGAACGTAGGTAAGCGGTTGTTCAGGTTGCTTTTACGCACACAGCCTAGGATTGGAACGTATTATTATTTTGAATAAAACACATTTTGGCGCTGACACACTTTTTACATCTTTGGGATAGACTATTTGTTAGGGCCGGGAGACTTTCTTTGTGCGCTACACACAATGAAACTGATTTTGTCCATCACCAAATGGCGACTGTTCAGTTGTTGTCTTTATTTTGTGTAAACAGCTTCTGTCAGCGTCTCGATCAGACATGTAGTACCTAGGTGCGCGCTCCTCCATTCTCCGGTACCACCACACTGACTGACCAAGTCAACTTCACACCGTGAGTAAACTCCACAACCATGAGCCAACACAAGCATTCGGTTCTTGTAGTATTTTTGCTAGTCAACTGCCCATCTGAGAAATATCTTTTTGACTACGTTTCATGTTTCAGCAGTTTATTCTCTCCTCACAATGTGCATCTATTTTTATGCACTGAGTTATTCTACCCTTGTTAGATCTTAAAATCATGGGTTACCGTATGGACGAAATAGCTTACGTTCCATGTGTTATACCAGAATAGACGATAAACTATAAAACAATAGTGTGATATCACTGTTAATGATGAAAAGGGGAAAAAAAATAAAAACAGCATTTTTCACCAATTTTATGATCGTAATAATAACAAATATCTAGTATTGCAATGATATCACTTCTACAATGTATAGGAAGAATATTAGAAAGAAAAAAAATATATTGCATTTTTGTGTAACCAGTAACATTTTACTAGTAGAGATTATACTTCTTTGTAGAATATTTGTGTTATTTAAATATAAACATATATCGGAACATATATCTTGTGGGTAGATAACGTTTTAATCTATTATAATGATCGCACAATAATTAATGTCAAGATCAATTTTCCAAACAGTAACCCATTTTTTGGATAGTAGTATAAATAAAGATGAATCATACTAATTTATTTCTAAGACGTTGCGTTTATAACACGGGACGATAACGGTGGGCAAACTATTGTGCATTTGATATTCAACAGTTTGCTGCATCGGCTGCCATAACGCGTGTAACCATTACCAGAGGAAAACAAATGTTGTCAGACAGTGTGAGACAGTTTCTTGGCAAATGTGAAAAGATGTTTTGATGGGATACCCTTCTTCGTGATGACTGCGCCTCCGATTGGTATAATACTTTCTAATAATTATTGAATATTGATCAAGAATGTCTAAATAATCTCAAGACCCCTTTCAAGCTCTTAGATTTTACCATAGATTTAGACACTATCGAATTTACAGGCACATTTGCAATGTTGTAAGTACATTGGGTGGCCTCTGCGATGCATCTGTTATTAGCGTTAAGGTACTTATATTATAAGCTAGATAACTCTTTAAGATAACTTTAAGATAACTCTTATGCCTGTATCCAAACATTTGTACCTGCACTTAGGTAATTGATATGTAAACGAGATTTCTCGCGTAAGATGCTGCCGATCGAGCATACTCCAGTGGAGTGAGTATACCATATTGAAATGAACATCTCTCTACATTCGTTATGTCAGATGATTAAGGCTTATACAACTAGTAATCGTTCTGTATATAAATACGTGACCATTTACACGATTTAAACGCGAATCCTTTTTTTTGTTTATGTTACGTTTTCTGTTAATGTATACGACTTTTCTGTTGATTGTTGAAAATGTAATAGAGACATTTCCTCAACAATTGACATACATTTTGGCAAAATTTATTTAATAGATTGTGATATCCATGAATTTTTAATTTGAAGTTCTGTTCAGTAATTATTACGAGTTTTTATTCTCATAAAACGGTCGTAAATATTCTTATTTGCTAACGTTTACAAATATGATAGTATCTTTTGTTGCATTTATAAAGAAAATACGATTGCTAGTTCCTTGGTTCCATCATTATCACAGATCGACATGCTTGTTTCAACCTCTTTGTCTCACTTGTGTCCGCGTTCTTGTGTTTTATAGAAGCAGGAGGAGGAGAAGGCCCAGGTGAAGCGAAAGAAGGAAGCTGTCGAGAAAGAGGAGCGCGAGAAGCGGGAAAAAGAGCGACGCGATAAGCGTGACGATGAGGCCCCCAACAAAGATGATCAAGATGGTGACCCTGGTAGTCCTACATCTCATAAAGGTCGTAGTGATAGCACTCGAAGAGATAAACGTCGATCTAGATCTAGGTGAAGTAACGTTTGGTTCTCGTTTGTATAAAATAGATGAACCTTTGAGCGTAGAATATACAATATGTTAAACCAAATATTTTTGTAAATAGGAATCTATACAAATGCGTATTATCGTACTTTGAATTATTAAATTGTAAGAATATATATCTTGCACTTTATCACGCAGATTATGAACTCCTATTTTAGGAGTAAATATAATTAAATGCAGAAGTATGCTATATGGGATGAACTTCGAGGATCGAACTTGGGAGGCCAATACAAGTCGCTCGCTTTCATGCTGAGCTACATACCTCATCGGGATGTCGCGTAGCTCCGTGCGAGAGCAAAGTACTTGTAAGTGACAGGTTGCGAGTTCGAGCCCACACATCCCATATATACGAATTTTTAAATTTGTAATATTTAACAGGAATAACAGAGGAACTCTTTAGATCTAGGTGACTTATAAGGATTGATACAGTTCCATTTGCTTTCATTACTACTACATACTTCATCCCGTTCAATTTGAATTATATATTATACAGATTTATTCGACTCATGCTGTATGATGCCATTCTTGGATCACCAATGATTTCGTTGTCTTCGATAATTGTTTCCTTTTATAGTTTTTTCTTTACTTCATAAAATGTTTGAATTTTTCAGATCTAAAGAACGTGACAGAGATCGATTGAGAAATGATCGAGACCGGGATCGAGACAGAGACCGCGAGAGAGATCGAGAGCGGGAACGGGAACGGGAACGAGAACGGGAACGGGAACGAGAGCGAGAGCGGGATCGAGATCGTGAAAGGGAGCGTGAACGGGAACGCGAGCGAGATAGAGAGAAGGAGAGAGACAGAGAACGGGAAAGAGAACGAGAGCGGGAAGAGGTGAGAAAGAGCGAAAGAGAGATTATGCGTGAGAGGGAGGAAGAGGAGGAGGCAAAAGAGCGAAAGAAAAATGAAAGGCGAGCCAGGGAAAAGGAGGCGGCATACCAGGAACGTTTGAGGGCGTGGGAGACACGCGAACGACGCAAACAGAAGGAGTACGAGAAAGAAGCCGAGAAGCGTCGTGCGAAACGCGAAGCCAGAGAGAGGGAGGCGAAACGTCTGAAGGAGTTCCTCGAGGATTACGATGACGATCGCGATGATTCCAAGTATTACAAGGGTAAAGAATTGTCTCGTCGACTCGAAGAACGAGCACTGGAAGCGGAAGCGGATTCGCGAGATCGTTATGCCGAACGCCAAGAGCTCCAGCGTCTACGTGACAAATTATACGCTGATGCCTCTAATCCGGATCCTGCCGCGGAATTTGAAAGGGTAGGTTATCTGTATCTAAACACTTTCTTATAACTATAGGATTAATTCTAAAATTAATTCAAATAAGTTTTAATTTTGAAATTTTGTCCGGTTCNAATTATACGCTGATGCCTCTAATCCGGATCCTGCCGCGGAATTTGAAAGGGTAGGTTATCTGTATCTAAACACTTTCTTATAACTATAGGATTAATTCTAAAATTAATTCAAATAAGTTTTAATTTTGAAATTTTGTTCCCAAATATTATGCTCAATCACATCACGTAATGCTGTAGACTCAAATAATCTAAAAAAAAAAACAAAAAAACAAAACCAAAAAAAACACAAACCTTATGATTTGATTCTTTTTTCATTAGTTGAAAGCCGAAAGGGAGGAACAATATAAGCCTAAACCAGTAATAACTATAATTGACGAAGAGGATGATAAGGCGGCGAAGAAAGACAAGGAAATAATGCCGCCGCTAGAAACCGAGCCAATAGAGAGTGATAGTGATGACGGTGTGCAATTTGATGATGTTTCTCAACCAGAAGCACCGTCCAGGACGCCACCGCGACATCATCATCATCATCGTCGACATCATAGACATCATCAGAATCATCATCGTGATGGTGAAGAAAATCAAGAGGGATTAACGGAAATGGATCGAGATAGTCTAAAAGATGCACGACCGTCACCAGGGCATCAATCGGCTACGACACCTGCTCAATCCATTCCACCGTCATTAGATGAAGATTCACGCATGTCTCTTGTTAGTGAACCAGAAAAGACAAGCGGTAGTAAGTGTCTCTTGGCTTATCTATAAATACAACGCTTGTACAAATTATCTTCTTTCAATTTTTATACGAATATGACTTATTAAATTTAATCGTTTATAATAAGTATTTAAAATGCATATACAAGGTATTGCTGTATAAATGGTTGCTCCTTTTTATCTCGTAAACTATCAGAGGTACATTTAACAAAAATAATTTCAAATTAAATAATAAATAAATAATTTAAACTGAATTCTATTGTGAGCATAATAATTACTCAGAAAAATTATCTAGGGTGTTCCGTGAAGCTCGTAATAACATTTAAGGATACATTCCTGAGATTTTTGAGATAAAATTCCTCACCAAAATGTCCAAGCCACAATAGTTTATAAATGAAAAGTGTTGGCAAATTAAATTGTTCAAAATGCGCGCGCTTAAGTTATGACATATCATACGGTAGTAAAGATAATCTTAAATATGATTCTTATTTTTCATATTGATTTTGTATACATGTCACTCTGCGATGTGCCGTACCTGAGCGTGCGAATTTCAGATAGTTTGATTTGTCAACTTTAAACACATAAAAACTATATAAACTCGATATTTTGGTATTAGAATTTTTGTTTCAAAATGATCTAAGTCTATCCTCAAGTGTTGTTACATTCTTTACGGAACACCTTGTATAGAAATCTGAGAAGTAGTATAACTTTTTCATAGTAATGCGAATATAATAAAAGTTGTAGCGTTCTTTCTAAGGAGTACAACGATGCATATTTTAACAAAATTATTTTACAAATTGTAAAAGTTTTGTCGGTTTAGAGTTCACGGGCGATTACCACTTTTTCTTTTTTGACCTTACGTTATGGCAAACTTCCGACTCTTTCATTAGTGATTGACATATAACTCGTTAATCATCGAAAGTCAACTTTTTTACCATATACAATATCTGTGACAACATAACGATACCGATATTGTCGTTAAGAGTTACAGAATGCTGATCACAATATGGATCAATGCGACAATCGCGCGCGGAAGATAGCCAAACCGCAGACAAAAAATGAGAAGGTGATATCGCCTATGAAACTTTAAACTGATAAAACTTGTATAATTTGTAATATAATTTTATTATATCATACAGCGATGTATTTCTTAGAAAGAACGCTACAACTTTTATGATCATTCCAATGTAGATTAATTTTAATCTCAGTTTAAGAATGTATTGGTTGTATCAGCTAAAAGTTATCGAAATTTAAAAACTGAAGATTTTTTTAGGTTTATTCTTTTTTTTTTTCTAATCAACGACAAATTTTGGTCGCAAATATCTGAATTTTGATTTTAAAACCACTTGCAAAAAGAAAATAACGAAAAATTTGATTTATGATTTATGCAGCGAAAATGACTCTATTTTGCTGCAGTTTTAGATAACTTTTAAATGAACAAGTAGATTCAAATGAATCTTTGCACGGATATTTATTAGTTTTATTAATATACATAAAAAATTTGATTTAATTCATAATGCTACTTTCTCATCAAATGTGCAAATAAGTACTATAAAAGTCGATTTTTATATAAGAATCAAGAACAAACAAAAAATTAAATAATTTTTAAGCTAATAAAAGAAATCTGCTTAAATTTTATACAGACATTTAAACGTAATTATAGAATAATCTATAAAATTTAAAAATTTTTGGTAATATTTTGAAATGTGACTCGTACAGTTTTAACTAACTTTTTATCTTTTTCTAATTAATAAGTTAAATCGAGATCAAAGTTAATTTACGTTAGAAATATACATTATTATATTGAAATATTCACGTTACTGTGAAAAAGTTATACATCTCTATTCATTAACATTGATAATTTTTTAAAGTGATCACTATGCTCATAATAGAACTCAATTCAAATAATTTAATTTCATATTATTTTTGTTAAGTCTATCTCTGTTATTTGCCGTATAAGTGGCTACTCTTTTTTTATCTGTGTTTGCGAGATAAAAAGGAATAGCTACTTATACGGAGACACACTGTATGATGTTAAGAATATTAATTTCAATTTCGATAATTTTATTTTAGATTTAATATATATGAAATATAATATAGTATATTATATTTTGATATAAATTTTTCCATCTATTACATTCTTGTTTGGCATAGGTAACTTTGTTCCATTTGCTATGGGAAGTGGAGGCAATCGTCCTAGTGATCACGGTATAGGTGGCAAAACTCCAGTCAGTCCTAACACCGCTGCTAATACAAATTCACAACAGACGAATCAAACGCGGAAAAAAGGACGTATTGATGTTAAAGACGTATTCAACAACGATGACGATGATGATGCTACTAATAACGCGAAAAAGCGTAAACTTGTACCTTTAGGTAAATGTTTTAACTTTATTAATAGTTCTAGATTTAGATAGAGAAAAACTAACATACTTGGAACCTATATTTTTTCAGATTACGGAGACGAGAAGAAAAAGAAAACCGATGATGCCACAAAAACGGGAAAAGAAGAAAATACGAAAAGTCAAGAAGAAAAGCGAAAGCACATAAAATCTCTCATAGACAAAATACCTACCGATAAGAATGCGTTGTTTGGTTATCAACTCGATTGGGCCCTCATTGATAACGTAATTATATTATTTATATTTTCAGAATATTAACAAATTTTCTGGAACAAACTTTTCTTCTTATTTTAAACTCATTTTCATTAACATATCGTTTACTTATATTTTTAACTTTAGTTTAGTTTATATTTTTTATATCATTACAAATTTTTTTACTTAAATTTATCTAATATTTTTACGTTTGGCTTTTTTAGACTTTGATGGAAAAGAGAATAAGACCTTGGATCAACAAAAAGATTATTGAATATATTGGCGAACCAGAACCTACTCTTGTGGATTTTATTTGTAGTAAAGTAATGGCGGGTAGTTCTCCTCAGGGAATATTAGACGATGTACAGATGGTAATTACATCGTGAAATATTTTCTATTTTTTTGCTTTTCGCATTTTATAGACAAATTTTGTAAAATCATGTATTTTAGGTATTGGATGAAGAAGCAGAAGTATTTGTAGTCAAGATGTGGAGGTTACTAATTTATGAGGTGGAAGCTAAGAAGATGGGCTTAGTGAAGTAAATGGAGTATTGTCCATTCATCACTCATGATTTATATTACACATAAAATTATTTCGACTAGGCATAAGAAAATGTTTAGATATTACTTATTTACAGTTTAATATCATATTATTATAAGAAGTTTGCCCTATAAAAATGTAGGCGCAAGTTGCTCGATTAATAGGTGGTACTAAATGTGTAGTAATTATAGCATTAAATAAACTTGTAATTACGATTTATAATATTTAATGTGTTCTTTAATTTATAAATAACTGTTTTCGAATTATGATAATGAAAAATGATGACATTCCTATATGAAATTAGATATTGGTATCTTGATATATAAATATTTTAATTAATGTTAAATTTATTAATTGTATATGATGATCGTTTCTATATGTTAGATTTCCATTTATTAGATATATATAAGATTCAGCATATAAGCTGTTTGAAGATAATATTAATAATCAATGGCAATCAATTTTTTAAAATTCATTATTTTCTCTTATGTATTTAATATTTAATACAAATGATAATGTAAAAATATGTCAAAATAATTTTATGTTTCAGTATTAAGATTTAATCATTGTTTAAAACTGAAACATTAAATATTTAAGAAACGAAGACGTAAAACGTTTTAAAATTAATTAGTTGCTTTTTTAAGTGTTTAGGGGAAACTATGTTTCTTTTAATTGCTTAACTTTCTGATAAATTTTTCAAAATGGGTGTATAAAAATATCACGAAAATACGTTGCATAAATTTAATACAGAAATTGAAATTGGTGTTAAAACTATTATAAGAGCTGTTCTTTATGGCTGCTTTCTACTACTTATCATAATTTTTCTTTTCAAATTTTTAAAATTGAGCAACTTACTCATGAATGCTTTGATATGTAAAATTGCATCACTTGTGGATGCGTGCATTTAAATATGCAATGTGTATATGTGTGTTGTGCGTGCGTGCGTGCGTGCGTGCGTGTGTGTGTAGGCATAATTTTACTCTATTGTAGATAGTTGAAAAAAACTTTGTAATAAATAAAATTTTTGAAATTTAGAAGTTTTGATCCGTGTTTCCTACTTTTATTATACTTTTCTAATATTTTATCTATTTTTTAGAATTTAAATTTTTAAATTCCTAGATTTAAAATTTTAGAAATTCTTGGAATTATAATTTTTGGAACTTTATTATAGTTAGTCATTTTTCTTTACTTAATTATGTATTCTTTGATATTTCGAGTCTTGAGTCGTCGAGTTTTGAGTATTTAAATTTTTCTTGGCAATTTGTGTCAATTATAAAGGGATAAAATTGAACAATAAGTGAAATTAGGACCGCCGAAAATGTCGAACAAAGATGAAAAGATCTATGTCGTTTTGTAACGGATCTTGTGTGTTAAATAATAACTTTATAATCTCCATCCAGATAACACGAATTCTAAAATCGGGTCATATGATGTTTTTTAAGACGTTTAAAAGACTACTATTTCCGAAAATAGTCTTAAAGACATCTTATAAACGTCTTATGACCCGATTTTAGACTTTGAGTTGTCTGGGCAATGGACCCTGTGCGAACTGCGTAGGATAAAAATGATGCGTTAGTTATCAATTGTTAACAAAGTTACAAACAATTTTATCAATATACGCTATATTATTGATATTCAATTAGAGAGAAGTTTATCTTAGCTATAAGCGCATAATATTATTTAATATTCTAAATATTCTTAGAATATTAAATGTAATCCCATACAGAACTGAAATTTTTCAGAAATGTGTCAGAAATATTTCAATTGAAAAAAATAAAACATTTCAGAAAGGTTTCAAAATATGTTTATAATATATATGTTTTAGAAATATATGTATGTCTCTGGGATAGCAAAATATACGCGATTTTTGTACTTGAAAGATTGCTGAAAAATTATTTAAAAAATCTGAAATTTTTATGAAATATTACCAAAAAGTTATTAAAGTTTTTCCGAAATATTGCTGATCGTACAACCATCTGTATATTATAAATTTAAATATTATTTTTAAAATATTTTAAATTTAAAGTAACTTTTTCTTGTAATTTTTTAATATTTGTAATTCTCTGAATATCGGAAAGTTACTGAAATTTTTCTGAAATATTGCTGATCGTAATTATCTGAATATAATAAATTTAAATTATTTCTGCAATTTAAATTTACAAGTATTAAAGGTTACAATAAAAATTATAAATAAAATACAATTAATGTTTTCATTCTACTTT
>QKQZ01011121.1:0-53428 GCA_003595255.1 Solenopsis fugax | reverse complement strand
CGTATTTGCCCTCCTTTTACATTTGTATTTACAATTTCACGAGTCTAACTTTTTGTATATTGAAATAATTTATATTTAACGTGAAAACACATATGCCAGAATAAAGTACAAAATATCTCTTTAAACTATTAATTTTTCAGTAATTATACTCTGATACTTTTATATGCAGAACAATAAGAAAAAGTATTATATAAAAAATTCATACAATTTTAAAATTGGAGATATTCGACCGTTAATGTAATACATACAAATTGAAATGAGAACGCCTTGTACGGTCAAGCTGGATCTTAGTGCTTTTTATAAATTTTACTTGTGTGATTTTTATATACCTTTTTTCAAATTCAACCGACTACGCGCCGAATTACTTTTCCGGTCATAACGCAGCTATAAGTTGAACATGAACAGGTAATATCACATTTATTAAATTAGAGATAATTTAATAATTAGCGATGCTAACTTGCATCTTGGTGTTAGACTCCTTATCCCCCCTGAAAAAAAGGTATATAAAAATCACACAAGTAAAATTTATAAAAAGCACTAAGATCCAGCTAGACCATAGAAGGCGTTCTCATTTCAATTCATACAATTTTATTGAAGAAAATGGCGATTACTTTTATGTGACTTTGAAAAATCAATTGATACAGTTCCATTAAATTAATTTTTTAAAGTTACATAAAGGTAATCGCCATTTTCTCAATAAAACTGTATGAATTTTTTCAAAAAACTGATTTTACCACTATTTTTTATACCTTCAGATTATATAATTTTTGTATGAAACGTCTTTCTCTCAAATATGTTTTGTTTTCAAGATATTTTACCAATCCGATATTTTTTCCTCACCCTGTAGGTATACTTTCCAAATTGTGAATACTTTCTAATTACCTATAATAGAAGAACTTTCTATAAATTAAAATTAATATAAAATTAGAAGTTAGAGTAAGCAACGCTAATTGACAGATATACGTTTTATAACCTAAATTGCAGTATTCCTTACATTGTTTCGTATATCGATTACTGCAGTTACAGCCGAGTTACTCGTTACATCGAGCCCGCAGGCTTAATAGGATACATCTGAATAACTTAACGGTAGCCCTCGCTAATTGGCCCTCGTGTACGACGCGCGCGAAGCGAAAAGCGAATAAATGGTCCGTGAGTATGTAAGGCAGAATTAAATGAAATTAGGTTAAAATTCGTTGAATATCATTCGTCGCATCGAACCGTGTCTAATGGACCTCTTTATCAATCGCATGGACCTGAAATAAATCGTACTCACGTTCGAGCATTCACTTAGTAGTAGACTACGTAGATGTAAAATTTCCTGCAGTGCTGCAATAGGAGATACGTTGCATGCTACATCACCAGCGGGTGACAGACTCGTAACCGCAGGTGGCTCGAAGGAGGCGAGCAAGCAGGACGCGGAATGCGCTTACACAATTGCCAATCGAGCCGCACGAAAGAAACGTCGTACTGACTAGGCGTTTTATGATCCGGTGTTAGATACCACTTTCAACTATTGTATACGATCAAGTAGATCGCCGCGAAAACAGTTTCAATGATCGTACGCTGTGCGATATCATGGGATGCTTGTAATCGCTATCCTAGAGGAAAGAACGGTTTTGCTAAAGTATCTAAAAATTTAACTAGATACGGAGATAGTTGTTTAATTTTTATTTAACCATCAAAATAGAGTCACTGCAGCCAATGAACAAATAAAAATAATTTAATATAATTACATTTACAAGTAAAAAATGATGTTTTAATCAAATCTGAATGAAAATTAGATTTAAAAAATATACTCAAAGATCAACTTTGCTAAAGTATTATATTTAAAAACTTAGCTGGATACAGAACTAAAAATGATTTACTGGATCATCAAAATAGGATCATTGCACTAGTCAATGAGCAAATAAAAACAATTTAATATAATTACATTTTCAAATAAAAAATGATATTTTTTAAGAAAATCTGTATGAAAATTATATTTAAAAAATACATGCAAGTAATGGTTTTACTAAGATTTCTAAAAACTTATCTGGATACAGATCTGGATACTGAAAATAATTTTGTTAAAAGTTCGAGTTAATGACTAAAATGTCAAAAAGATTTTTTTCTTAATGAATGGAACTACATAGCCTGATTTTTTGTTCATCATGCTTGCTCATCGTGGTTGGAAATTCTATATAGTTATTTTGATAGTCCAATAAAATTAATTTGTTATCTACATCCATCTAATTTTTTAAATTTTTCAACAAAAAAATATTTTTTTTTGCTCTTCCAGCAATGTAAATGAAATCCTCAGTAAACGCGTATGCTAGCGTAAGTTCTGCAGAATAAATTGAACGTACTAGAGGAAAAATTAAGGGTCTTCAGCAAGACAAAGCACTATGCTAACGATAGCGATGGCAGTGACGAAGGAGGAGGAGGTCCGGTCTTTCATACAAAAGCGAGTCTACCGAAGCTTCCTTTACGCGCACGCAATTCCCAGAAGAGAGCCTGAAAATTCACCTGGAAGGTACACCCACACACAAAAATGCATCCCTTGGATGGCTTGGATTCCCACGAATCCTTCGTTACAGCTGGAACTCTTGAGCTCATAAAATCGAGAATGCCAGCAGTTTTTCGTCAAGCATTACAACGTGACTCCCTGTTAAATAATTGAACATGAATAAAAGAAACTATAACGGCGAATTTAAATTTAACGCGTGGCCGAATAAAATACCGTTACTCAAAAAAAGAGAAAAAACGACGAGACAGAGAAATTTTTCGAGTTAATTTCGAGATTCTGTCGATGTCAACCGGAAATTATATCACGCCTTGTTACGTTGCGGATTGAATCCGCGCTTGCCAATTCATCCAAGACTTAGACGCGATTACGGTAATACTAAGGTAATCAGGCCATGTAGTTCCATTCACTAAGAAGCACAACAGCGTGTAAAATTCTCACGGAGCTACATAGCCAGATGTGTTATTAGGCTTTACGTAAAGGGTAACGACAGAGATGTCTTTCCGCGATTCTTTAATTCAATTCTCTCTCTCTGTATCTCGTATAACAATCAATTTCGAAACCACGTCAAACTCTGTAGCTCCCAATCTCTTTGTGATGATATGTACTTATTCTGCTAAGAATTATATATTAGATTACGAATTATATATTAAATAACATATTAACATTAAAAGTACCCACGGTTTTTTACTTATTAAAATGATCAAACGAATAAGTTACTATGAAAATAAAGAATGTGATTAAAATCTTACTATTTCATCAGTATACTTAAAAAAAAGTATTTAGATTTAAAACATTAAAACGTTTAAAGCTATTAAAGATGTTTCAGCTTTGAATGTTTTAATGTTTTAAATCTGAACAAACGCTTAAAATTAAAATATTTTTAAGTATTTAAAAAATAGAGACAAAAATAAAACATTTTATAATCTTAAAATAAAACACTTCTTTTTTGAGTCTATAAAGGACATTATTATTAAAGAATCTAAGAATTTCAAAATTTGATATCTTTCACACAAGAAATATAATAAAAAGATTAAAAACGATCTATGATCTCTTGATATTTCTAATTGTTCAGAATACACACATCTTTTATATTATTAAAAAAAAGTAATTACATGAGTTGCGAAATAATAAGTAATAAAAATATGTTTCGTAATCGTGTCATATCTTTCTTCATATTATGCACAATATGTTACGCGATAATAATTACGTGAAGGCCTTCTCGCGTATCGTGTAGGTTGCATTCAAGTGGGATATCATATGATGTATCGTTTACCAATTTTGTCATCGAACGGATGTGTCACCGGTGGAGTTTATCGAGGAAGCCGGAAGTGGTCGGCGAACAATGCGCAGCGGTACTTCACTCATGATACCTGCATTTGGTTAATCTTTCCAGTTGTCCCTCTCTCCTTTTCCTTCTCGAGTCAATGAACTCAATCGAAGAAAACGACCTTCGTTCATCGTAAAATAAGAGTCAGTAATTCTCAATTGACAAAGTCCCACAAAGAGCAGATTGCATTTGAAAACGAAGCAATCAGTAACTTCTTTAAAAAAAAAATTATCTCGATATTGGATAGGCATTACGAGCAATATAAATTAACAAAAAAATTTTTTAGATTTAAAAAATATCTTATGGATATTTTTTAAGATATATTTTATATGTCTATGGATATATCTTTTAGAAATTCTACAAAGACGTCTAACAAAATTTTTTTTAGATATTTTCTAGAAACATTTTCGTGATTTTTAATGAGATATCTTTTAGATGGTATCTAAAAGATCTCGATGTTTAGTGAATATTTACATTACACAAATTTGCCATCTTTTTATTTTACAATTTTACAACAGACCGATTTTATTAATCTCGCTGTTGTTTAAATCTATCTCATTAATGATAAACTGTAAAAACGGCATTTCCATGTTAACATACTTACATTCTTAAACACTATAATTCTTAAGCAAATTAATTCTTAAGACTGCTAATTCTTTAGCAAGGAAAAACGCGTGAGAACAAATACAGCGGACGAGAAAGGAATATGCCTCTTAGAATTTACTATCGATAACGGTAAATAACGGTGATTGCGCGCAAATCGACATATCAACGATACCACAACAGGTTATTAGACATTAGACATCGATAGAGAAATTATAAAACACACGTTTTCCTGCGAAATTCGTTATAATCTCGTACTTTCAGACAGCTGCAAAAAATGAGCTCGCTGGGAAACGAGACTTTGCGAAATCCATCCGACGGAAGTGTGCACGGAATGGAAACAAAAAAGACTCAATTAAACAGATTGACGTTGATCCGTCGTTACAATGCATAAATTATGCTCCAGATGCACGAATTAACGCGCGCATCGGAGGAATATCGCAGTCATTACCGTAATTAAAGACGCGCGGTCCGTACAATCCGCCGCAAGAATCTCCTTTATTATAGAAATAATTGATCGAGGCGTAAGGATCAAGATAACCAGGCTCAGGATCCAGTTAGAAAGTATGTTTGCAGTGCTATCGCAATTATGACGATGTGAGCGTTTCCTGGTAACACAGGCAGACCGTTATCCGACACACTGCGCGAGAAAATAAATAAATTTGTCCACAGCTGATACTCAGCTTCTTGAGCGCAAACAGAAAATCGCGGTTTCGCGCAGAAAACCCATGCACCGAGAAAAAAAACTGTTAACTTGATTAAATGTGTCAACTTATTTAAATTTCTTTAATTCAAATATTCATATATATAAATTTTACATATATATACATACAGAATGTCCAGTAAAGACCGTAACAGCTTTAGAGTAGATTCCTGAGATTATTTTAAGACGAAAATAGTTTTTAAATGATTTGGCACATTAACTGTCCAAAATTCTCGTGCTCAGGTGTGGCATATCGCGTAGTGGAAGTGTACACAAAATCAACAAGAAAAATAAAAATCGTATTTTTAAATATCTTCATTACTATGTAATATGCCACATCTATTTGAGCATTTGCATTTTGAACAATTTGATTTGCCAATTTTTAATATTCTCATTTAAAAATTATTGTAGTCTCAACATTTTGATATTAGAATTTTCATCTCAAAATGATCTGAGGAATCTATTCTTAAACTTGATACGATCTTTACGGGACACTTTGTATATATAGTTATAGTCGAATAAATATTATGTTTAACTTAAATACATAAATACATAAATACTTAAACTGAAGAAATTTAATTACAAGTTGATGCATTTATGTCCATTTTCACCTATGTAGATCGGCACGAGAATTAGAAAAATAAAGAGTAAGTACATTAAACCGAGGTTAACGTTACTTTACATTAGTGGAAATGGACATAAATGCATTAAAGAATATTTGTTTGAGAATAATAATTTTAAATTTAATGCTTTAATAATAATTTTAAAACATATTTAAAATTTTAGAAAAACTCGTTATTTACTAAAAACGAAAACATACATTCTTTCGAAAGATATTGTAAAATTTTATCGAAGAAAGATTAGAATAAGTAAATTAAATTTCTGTTTTGGGATTCTATAACATCAGCTGAAAGGCTGAAAGTTATCAAAATTTAAAAACTACAAGCTTCTTAGGTTTATTCTTTTTTTATAAGCAACAACAAAAATTTTGGTTGTAAATGTCTGAATTTTGGTTCAGTGTGTACAAAGAAAAAAACAACGAAAAATAGGTTTGTGCAACTTATCTTGTAAACTAGTTAACTATAATTTTAGATAAATAATTTTATACGTGTAAGCAGATAAACTTTTGCATGAATATTTATTAAAGTTTTATTAGCACAAGTAAAAATTTAATTTAATTTATAATAGAATATAAATCAATATGTCAAAACACAACTAACTAATGATCAATCTTTTCGGTCATAGCTGAATCTTCATGATGATATTGCTTGTGCGATTTTATATCTTTTCAAGTTTCTTGCTTACCGAATAAATGTTCAATCTTAAAAGTTATAAACTGAACAATAATATTAAATTTATATTAAATTGATATTAAACGATATTAAATTGATAATCAATTTTTAATTTAATTGATATTTACTCATTAAATTTGCAAATAGTTCAACATAACGCGATTTTACATAAGATTCAAGAACAAAATCTAATAATTTTAAATCAATAAAAATATTGTGCTCAAATTTTACACAAATACTCAAATGTAATTGTAGAACAATGTATAAAACTTTAAATTTTTGGTAATACTTTGAGATATGTGATATATATATTTATAACTATTCTTGATTGAAATATTAAACCTACTAAAATTCAGAATATGTTTTAAATAAATTTGAATTTAAATGCTCATGAATAACTTATGATAATTGCAAATATATAAACTTGTGAAATATTTGCAACAAGTAATATTTACTTAAAAATAGTAGGTATTTAATAATACTTTTCTGTATGCACGCGGTTATCGGAATTTATTATACACTAAAAAAATAACTGCAAAATAATTAGTTACGACATATCTATGCGGCCTTTCTAAGCAGATGTCAAAACTTACCAAGAACAAGAGAAATTTTGAGAAGTTATGTAAATTTTTAATCAAGGCTTATCCGTCAAAAGCTAATGGCGCAATCCGCGGCGGGCCGTTCCCAGCGCGCCGAATTATTCGCGTTCCTTTACGCTCGGCTGCACGCCGCGGAAAGTCGCATTTGAACGCGCCTAGGAGTCATTGCTCGCTTTTTACACGCACCGTTTCGTGCTGCTTAACAGGAAACCCGAATACTTTCTAGCGCTGACCGAGGATCCAGTCCAGTTCTAACCAACGCCTAGGATCCAGTCTTCACCGATTTCAATCTTCGCTCCTGTCTTCGATCTACGCGCAACTATCTCTTCTGTTCTCGCAATTGCGAATTGCGAGTTCATAACCGAGCGGATATCTGCATTTATCGATTTAATGAGATGATTAGCATGTGTATTGTAAATACAGTTAACGCGTGCTTCTGCTTTTTACTATTTCACTAACTCGTACGTTCCTTGACCGTCTATGTATATAATTATAAATAATAGATACGCAGCAATTTCATTTCTTCATTGAATTCTTCACATTTAATTAATTGACATTTAAATCCATCTGAATGAACGTGAAAGACGATTTGACTTCAACATTACACGTATTGCCGACTTGAATCTTACGCTGAGGTATTTTTATGCATTTTAGCAGCATAAAGTTTTATAAAATATATCTCTCACGTATTCTTAATACACGTGAAATCTTCCCCTCAGAGCCGAGCACATTCTTGTTCACGAGGAATAAATATAAGCCGTAGGAAGCGAACAGGTTTAACTCCTCCGATTACTGCCGACCACGAATCTTTTCGAGAGCAACTATCGAAGGACACCGGCTCGATTCCATTTTACCGGTTTCGTGTCACGACTGTTTAAAGATAGGAACAAGACGACACGTTCGAGCACCCATACAGGTGCATCGTTGACGTTTTCTCTTGGGGGAGACGCCTCGTATCCGCATGTGTTTATATACATACACACAGCATGCGGTTGTGACGCGCGCGTCCGGATTCCCTGATAAACCGTTATAATCGTCGATGATCGACTATCGCGAACGGGGCAGTGTGGGGGCACGCCAGACATTTAGCTCACCGCAGGAAGATTTCCTGCCGACGACGGTGTAATCGCGAATAATCGTAATCTTGTCGCGGTCGATCCTAACCGATAGGATGCTTCCTGCCAATCGCAAGTCTAACGGGTCTCACGTTCGGCCGCACGAGGCGACGACGGCCGTGTTTACGCAAGAACATCCGAACGAGACTTATTTTACGCGAATTAGCTTCTTCTGCACGGCAACGGCTGCAGAAATATGACAAATCGAAAAACATCGGGGAAGCAATCCGTTATTTTTACAAATGAAGAAATTATTAATCAATGTATCTGGTACACTGAAAAAAAGAATCTAATAATAATAATTAAACCTATGTGACAGTAAATAAATTTTAGAAAAATAAATCAAAGTTAGATTAATATAATCGAAACTATTAATTATTATTAAACAATTCGAATAATATTACCAAAATTAGTAATTATTATCAAAAATTAATAATTAATAAGACTCTTTTCTCGATGTATAACTACTATTAAATTCGTGAAGTCAAGTTATATCCAATTTGAGTTATTTTTAATCATTCTTATATACCGTTATTGCTCTTAATCAATATCGTTAATATGACTAAAATAATAAAATATTAAACTTTAGAAATGGTTAGAAGTTGTTTTTTAATCACAAATTTTGTGTCAAAATTTAATTTAATTTAATTGCAAATTGAAAATAACGAAATGTTATTTAACTCAAGAATTGATTTAAAATTAATCTCCTTCAAAGAAACAAATAAATTAAGTAAAGCCAAATAAAAATTAGTAAACAAGTAGAAGTTAGTTTACAAAATATTTTTAATATTACAAAAAATATCCACAGGACGACGTTTCGGTTCTACGGAGTCCTTTCCCCCTTTCCCTTAGCACAAATAAAATATAAGTTTACATTAAAATTCAGAGAGAATAGAAATAAATGTCAACATTTTCCATAATTTAAGTAAATAAAATCGCTATATAAATATAAAATCTCAAATAAATATTAGAGAAAACTTTAAATAATCTCATAGAAAAATGGTATAATAATGATTACATAAACAGAAATTTTACTCTTTAAGGACCAGCGATTATTTATTATCAAAGACTTAGGGCCACTTCAACCAACCTCTGATTAATCTAATCGACCGATTAATCCATTGGAATTAACCAATCGCATTTGTCTATTATATGAAATGACAAATGCGATTGGTTAATTCCAATGGATTAATTGGTCGATTAGATTAATCAAAGGTTGATTGAAGTAGCCCTTATAGATTATCCAAGATACATAAACCTAATAATCCATTGAGAATTATAGTATCCTCATCAGGAACGGCTCTTTAGCCTATCGCGACTTATTTATAAGATTTTATATCAGATAGTATTCCGAAAGCTATTTGTCATGCTAATAACAGTTATGATCTTTATAACATGCTCTCCGTGATAAAGATTTATGACTCTGAAATCTTATAGTGATTTCGGCTGGAGCGCACCGATTGCACATTTCAGGACCCAGATAACCATCTGGGTCCTGAAATGTGCAATCGCTACGCTCCAGCCGAAATCGCTATTAATATCATTGGACGTAACATCATTATTTACTAATATGCCTCTAAATCTTGCAATTGAGGATATCAATAACAGATGGCAACATATTAAAAAGAATACAAAAATACCGAAAGAAAAGTTTATCACAGCGATACAATTTGTTTTAACATTCACATATTTCACATTAAATAACATTATATACAAACAAACCTATGGTGTTTCTATGAGGCTCCCCATTATCATCTGATAATTGACATTATGATAAAAATTTTTAATCTTTCTTTAGGTAAAGAATATCTCAGAAACAATATCATCATCAATTAATAAAACTGAATATATAACGAATTATAAACGTCTCGATAAACTGACAAGTTTATATTTGACAAGTTCATTAAGGTGCACAAGGACGGAATCAATAAAACAGATTGTAATAACGTTGTTTACAAATTAAAGATTGTAACGTCTGGTATGTTGGCCAAACAAACAGGCAATTATAAACGAGAATAAAAGAACATAAAACTAATATAAAACTTGAACAGTTTAAATTATATGTCATTAGTGAACATACAGCCATTGACAAAATTATTATGCAACCTATTTATTTAACAAGTTTGTAAAAAGCTTGTTAAATAAATAGAATGCCTAATAATTTTGTCAATGGCTGTATGTTCACGCTTTCGAATGCTGAATAATTACATATTACAAACAAAATCTTGAGTGATACACATAAATGAACAAAAGAATGGATTAAATTTGAAGACAGACACCGAATTATTAGACGATTGTTATTTTACTATCCTCGACTTACTATTCCAGACTTGTCGGAGCTTATTGAAAAGAGAAAAAGAAGCCAAAATAAACATTAGAATATTATAAATATTTTATATAATTACATGACAAATTATGTCTTATATTCGCGCTACCTTGTCCACAACGCATCATTCATTGATATCACATCGACTTGTCAAGTTCAGTACATATTGTACTTCTTATACATGTATAAGAAAGCAATCTAGATATTAAACATGTGAGTTCCCAACAATTTATATTTATTGACAAACAAATTAATGATTTATAGTTTCTTTTAATCGCATGTATTTTTAATATTTAACATAATCAAAATTATTGGCTTGATATACTGCCTATGTTGATATCGAAAAATCAATTCGACACACAAAATCACTTTGACGACCGTTATCATCCAGACTTGATTCATTCGCGTATGTAAAACGACGAATTTATCATGATTATGTTTTTATGTATTATATTTATATTTTTATGACGGTTTTATTTACTTAAAACTTAAATTATGGAAAATGTTGATATTTATTTATATTCTCTCCGAACTTTAATATAAACTTATATGTTATTCGTGCTGAGGAGAATTCTGGAGAGTCGAAACGTTGTTTCGTAGATACTTTTTGTAATTTTAATGATATTAATATTAATATAATTATTTTTAAAATTAACATCTACTTATTTGATCGGCCTTACATACATATAATAATTTATTTGCTTCTTTATAATTCATACAATCTTTGTTTACATTAATTCTGTTGACCTCCTTTAGTATACCTAATTATTAAAGAATTAATAGCTTCTTCTTAAAAATCATCAAAGTTCTTCGATTGTCGTTTTCGTCTCAGCATTTTCTTATGATAATTACATATTACAAACAAAATCTTGAGAAGCCACGATCGCATGCGCGATTAAGGAAGAGCTCTCGCACGAGTTCTCACGCAATCGGCATCTCCGAATCCGAGGAGGCCTAATTATACGGCCTCGCTAATTAAACGGATGCTCGCGGCAGATTGCACGACCGCTTGCTCCAGTTAAGCGCGAGGCGCGATTGTGACGCCTCGCGTGGACGGACAATGGCACGTTGGTTGCATAAAAGCGACTGTATACAACGGCGCGAACCGCAAAATATAATAAACTTTCGCGATCCATATGTGCCACGCCGACGACGATGTATCGCGAGGCACGGGATCGCTTTCCAGCGCCTTCCCACGAGTTCGCTCATCTGCGATGCGCCTCGCGACCGTTGCGTCACGCGTCTACCCACGACTGTTTACGACTTGGAAAACGCAATTGCGATAATACACACAAATTCTGTTTTAATTATCGCACTGAGATAAAACGTATTCAGTATTTACGACTACAATTGAATGTTGAAATGATTATGTTTAAAAGATCCACTTCTATTGTTATTACAGCTTCATTCTTGTGTATATTGTTGCTCTAATGTTAGTCGGCACTAAAATGACTTTATATAATTTATAATAATTTTCTGTGTCAACTACATTTAACTCCTTCATGTTTGGTGAGACATACATGTCCCGGATGTTCAAAAATTCATATCTTTCATAAAAATAAAGATAACGACTTTCTTCTGTGCTCGTTTTAAAGAAGATGAAGAATGGGACTCTTTAGAAAAAAAAGAACACTATAGAGTTTCAGCCCTTGATCTGAATACTTCATTAAATACTAGTAAAATAGAATAAAAATGAAATATATAAGTATTTTTCTTACAAATGGGATCATTTTGTAAAGGTCAACATTAGGGCTATATAAAAAAATAACAGCTGCGTAATTTCAAAATAGATTCAATGTGGCCGATCAAATTTTCTTAAATTTGTATGAAACTGATTTTATAAGGGTTTCTCGAGTCACTTATTATAAATCTAAAATCGACATTTTTTTAATTTAATATGTCAGGAGTAATATAATTGACAAAATGTAAATAAAAAAAGGCTGAATCGGTTCTGTTCATATTTCAAATTAGCGAACTCAAAAACCACTGGAATACGAGTTTTATTCAAATCAAAGAAAATTTGGGTCCGCCATATTAAATCCGCCATTTGGAATTTAAAAATTTTGATTAGAGATTCGTCATAAGCGATCCTAAAAATCTTTAATAAAATGTAAATTAGATGCTAATTATTTTTGGAAGTCAAAAAGATTAAATTATAATTGCAAAAGTTATAATTGCACATTTTTTGATAGTGTAGCATCCTGTTTGTTATTATTTTAACATTATAGCAGTAATAGTATAAAAAGAAAACTCCTAACTTTAATTATTTAACCATAAAAATAAAATTATTTAAACATTCAATTACATCACAAATATTAAAGACTTTTCTACGTTTTTTTCCTATTTTTCCTTTTCTTTTTGGTCGGATTTCGAGAGCTGCTACTTTTACCGTAAATTTCGTTTCAGCACGTCCTAGACATATTTGCGGAACGTGACAAACGCGGAAGAGCAGCGCGATGCTCAGATGACCCCACGCTGGGGTTGGTGCGACAAAAAATAAGGTCTGGTAGTGCAGGGTTAATAGACACAGGTGTGCAGTGCAGCGTAACGTCATCAATAATAATCCTCGCGGCCGGCGACGGTTATCGCGGCAGTCGGTTACGCGGGGTGAGGTATGCAGCCGCGCTCTGTGTACCACAATTCAGCCACAGAAACCGTAAGGAATTTTATGGGAACGGGTGTGTATTCGACGGTGTACCTTCCGCGTTCTTTCGCGATTATGACGAACGTCCGACGAAGGTAAAAAAAAAGGAGAAACGTCGTTGATTCCTCACGAACGACCACGCTTTACCGGTGCGACTCACAATCGGATTTTACAATCGCCAATCCCTACCGCGATGAAACGTTGTACATTGCATCTCTAAATGCGCCGATGACGAAAGGTGACTAGTCATCGACGAGTAATTCCGAGAAAAATCGAGACGTTTCGAGAAAAAGTACGCGCCGCCTCCGTTACACTGTCCGACGATATCTGGGATCTTTTAATTATAGCAGTGTGATGTAACACCGACATCTACTCACATAGAATTTCTTGTCTGTTACAGGAATATGCTGATAAGAGAATTGGCGACCGTTTGGGTCGCCGTCCTCTTGTGCCATCTTCAGCTAACGGAGTCTCAGGTGAGCGTTCAAGTATATGTTATCGAGCCGAAGTTTCAATGTCTTCGGAGCGTGCTGCGTGCATATTAACTGTTAGGCTCCTGTTTACTGCTACCGATATTCACGATTATTTCATATATTTTGTGAATCTATAGAAAATTTTGAATCAATCACTTGTCCTATTTTCCGCAGCCCCTTCTGCAGGAGAAGAATCTAGTGTAAGAGTTCTAAAGATAAATGATTTTCATGAATTTAAAAATAAAACTATTAATGATAGCCAAATAAACCTTTTGGGGAATTAAAGAGGCATTCTTAGATTACAAAAAAATTTAATTTTTTACATTTTCTTTATTCAGTCATTAAATGGCATATAACAATATAAACTACTGTCGATGGCGTAGGCTCGGTCAATGTGCAGTATAGCACCTCTCACAGTCATCTGAAAGCTAAAAACCAAAATTTTTCTTAATGTTAAATAGTTTACGTATCTGGGATAAGACTATATTTACGAAGATATATGAAAAATTGAAAAAGTTGTAGCGTGTTGAAGAAAAAACAAATTTTTTTAAATCAAAATTTCAACCTTTTATTGTTGATAGAAATGTTATAAATAAGTAAAAAATTAAACGATAAGTCTATTCCCTAGGGAAATTTACAACTAACCGAATAGGGTTTGTCCGAAATCGATTGGTCGATGAGTTTTTGAGTTATCCCACTATTTTGAAAAACGTTTATCTCTTTAAATTACGATGTTCTGCTTTCTGTAGTCGTTTCAATATTATATAAGTCGACGAATACTTTACATTGTTATCCAATTATGATGTCCATTGTTTCCATGATTTTTAATATAGGATAATAACCTTCATTAAATATTACAGTAGCCAGAAAAACAACAATTTTAATAGTATGTTAACTGCAGTGGAGATGTTTAGAGTTAAGCACACCTAAACGCGCCTTATAAAATAAGCTGTAACTCGTCACTTTTACGAATTTGACTTTAAGATTTTAGAAGCATATTTTTGAAATGTACTTTTGATTTATGTAAAAAGAAAAATCGATTTTTTTATCTGTTACACTAGACTCTACTCTTAAAAACAGTTTATTGATACTTCATAGAAAAAGATTAATATATTAAATCAACATTTATTGTTTTATGTATAAGCAAGAATATAAAATTTTTTTAACAGCTTAATTATTTTAAATTTCAGCAAAATATACTTTTATTTCAATATTATAATAGTCATCTAAAAAATTCTCGATATGATTGTTTTGATAGTAATATATATTAAAAAATTTTAATTCTTAATTTGAAGATAATGTTTTATTTTTTTATTTAATATTTTTTTCCTCATAAAAATGATTGGATAAAAATAAATACATTTTTCTTGAAACTACACAAAATTTCTTTATGTAAATTATGTATGTTTAAGATTATTAAATTCTTAACCTTTTCATGCTTGACCTTTTTCTAGCAATTATTAGCATCTCTAGGAATAATTCATGCCTTGCTAAAGAGTTTTAGGTAAATCTGTAGTGAAATTTTCAAAATTAAAATGGCAGATCTAATAATGTCGATGACCGAAATGTAAAATTTTTTGGATTTAAATATAATTCGTATTGGAGGAACTTTTGAGATTGCTGTTTTGAAATATCAACTCCTTCCCACGTACTTCTCATTAGTTAAATTCAAAGATGTTGACTTTGAATTCATAATCAGCAATTCTAAAAACTCTTGGAAAATAAATTTCACTCAAATCTAATCAAATTTAACGTTTTGATCCACAATGTTAGATCCACCATTTTTAATTTTGGAATTTTTACTTTTTGAATTTTTATTTTTATCATCAACAATCTCAAAAACCTTTATATATATATATCAACTTATATGTAAATAAAATTTAGCATTTTTGGTTCGCCATACGAATCTGTCGTTTTGAAACTAAGTAGCGATTTTCTTTTTTTAGATACGTTGACTTTTAAAATAAACCTAGAAAAAACTCACTATCTTAAATTTTGTGGAAAATATATGTATTTTTTTTTTTATTTTAATTCACATGCATATGACGAGGTATGTCGATCAAAGGATGAAAATCTTACGAATGTTAATTCTTTGTTTCCATCTCCTTCATTTTTCAAATGAAAATAATCACTATCTTTATTTTTGTGAAAGATAGAATTTAAAAAAACCGAATCATATATGTCTCATCAGGTGTAACAGGATTACGAAAAGATTAAAGATTTTCTATTCTTGATTACATATGAGACAATGATTTGATACGAATTTTTCTGCGTTCCTCTCTTCCTCTCTCATCATGAATCTGATCAAAACACCCCGACCAGTTTTTAGCTTAATAATGTCGGTTAGATCCAAAGAACCTAAGTACTCTGGGAGAAGGTAATTTTGTCTGTGATGAAGAAAAAGTTGCTCGCGGCCCTGCCCCATCAGGCCAGGCGGTCAGAGATGAGAACACGCGAGGGCGAGCTAGCGCGATACAAGCCCTAACGTCGAGATTCCTGAGAGTTTCAACCGTAGGTTATGAAGTAATTGGTATGTCGGCGGCGAGCTTCGACTCCGTAGGAGTTAGCGGTGCCGAGGCTCGTTTCCACAAGATGTGGCATATGTAAGGTGAAAGTGAATTTCAGTGCGTACACAAGCGCGCCCGCACAGACGTGTAGACGCCGGGTATGTGCCGCGCGATCGCACACAGATAGAGCATTTTAACTGCAGAACTGGTAGCCCAATGCGCGGGAGAGGAGAGAACGTAGGCAAGAATGCAAGTCTCCGAGGCAAGCGTTTCTACCATGATGCCTTGACGAACGTCTCCTCGAGAGGCGAAACGTTCCTCTCTAAAACTCGCAATCTGTCCGGCAATTATGGCTGTGGAAAATTAAAATCTTTGTAGAGATACAGTGCAGATGCAAGTAAAATTTTAAAATTCCTCTTGCAAAATGGATTTTAATTTTGCTTTATTCTATGTTACATTCATGCGTACTTTCTATTAATTAAAAACTTAATAATTGCCACTTTTCTTGTATAACTTCTTGCATTGCATTGCATAATTATTGAATAAACATATGTCATCGTAAGATATTACCGTTATCATAATATAATATATTATAAATAAATGACTTTGATGAAGTTGCATATAGAGACACGATTTTCGAGCGTGCTCGCGCGCGGGAATGCACAAGGGTGCAGCCTTTCTACAGCTGGTGCAACTCGCACCTCTCACCGGAATGTAGTCACCGTTATATCACTGATACGCACGCATAGCAACGTCGAAATACAGACGAGAACACGTCCGAGAAGAGCTCTCTCGCGGAGTAGCGGATACTTTCCGCGCTCTTGAGAGACGGATGTGAGAAACGAAGATCGTTGGACAGATTGCATCTTCACTTTCTCCCGCCGGATAACAATGCGTCTAGCATGTCTGGGTCTAACCGGCGCCTTTCCACACTTAAATCCGACATGCAAAAACTGTGACTTTCGAGTGTGAAGTAACCATAGAATTCGAGATTTACTATCTCTCAATTATCCTTTATGACAAAATCTCATTAATCTGTCGATATAAGAAATAACATTTTCATATTTTATTAGTTTAAATATTGTTCAATTTTCTTTACAGTTTTTCAGGTTTAGGGGGGTTAGTAGAGATACATGCAAGCATAAAAAAATAATTAAATTGATTAGCAATTTAATTTGGTGATATTACTATCTCTTTCGGGATTCTTCTTAAAAGCTGTGTTTTAATCCGGCAAAATTGCGGCGTACAGTTTGGGGGAATCTTGTAAACGTTTATAAATTTACCTAGAAAAATTAAATTATTGAGCACTAAGAACTGCTTTTGATCGATATTGCCGTATTCGTTACTTTAATTTGTTATTAAATATTGTTATTAAAGTTTATCTTATTATGACAATTTAATGAAGCTTTTTCAATCATTTCGCGATTGCTTCCAACATTATAACAAACTGTTAAAATAAATATAAAATATTATATAATACAAACTAATACAATCTTAGAGATGAAACTATATTAAGCATCTATATCTTTTTACACATATTTTTCTAGAAGTCTTACCTATATTACTTTTTATTGATTACTGGCATTATACCTAAGTTTAAGACGGTTTTTAAAATAAAGAATAATCAATAGAGAATAACGAAAAATTGTCGCATAGGAAATAGTAGAGGTAAAAAAATTCCAAGTGAATACAAAGAAATACAGGTGCTAATTAATTATCTTTTGACCAAGTATGTATAATAATATAAAAGCACTTTCGATATTCTTATTACCTATTAAATTTGCAGTGACAATTTAGGAAAAAACTTTTTTAGTTTGTATAACGCGAACTCAACGTGTCTTCGACTGCGATTTAGAACTGAACAACTAATTACCGTTTAATTTATCATCAGGTGTTAAGTATCAGTGTTAAACGCGCTTCCTTTCTGTTGCAGGTTCCTACTACAAATGTCTTCACCTGTCCAAACGGTGAGTAATGACGCTCGCTTATATACTGATATACACGTCAACAGTAAACAAGTACCACTCGAAGCAAAATCTCCCTTTCCTCTCCTCCAAAAGGTCGTATCCCATACTCGCATGTATAACATGTTTAGAATTCGAAAATAATTCAGAATAATTTAAACTTTCATAAAAGAAAACGAGAAATTATCTTTACGCTTAGAAATGCGCAATTTTAAATGATTCTTGAAAATCCGATAAATACGATTCTCGATTTTCGAATAAACCAATCGATGTCGCAAGACGGAGCGAGATAACGTGAAAGTTGCTCTGCAATTATTTTTTCGTGACGGTCCTCCCAAGTTAATCCGGAGACATCGTAGAAATCGCATCATCTTCGAGACGGTCAGTTTAGATATTAGACTCTTACTTTCGCGACCGGTCTCCGGCTGAATATTCGAACTCTCGTTCGCGGATTGCAAACGAACAACCGACCAATAAAATCAATACAGAGTGATTTTCGAGATTATAGAGAAACCGTAAATGCTATTACGGCTAATGCCGTGCAGCCCTCTCCGTTTGGATAACTGCACAGAGAAAGAGATAAATCACACTTCGGCAGGCCGAAGAAATCTCACGGAAGTAAAACATGATTCTATTAAGTGATAATTTGATCGTAAAAAGGAAATTTTGTTTGTTTGGCCTGACTCGGCGTTTCTCGCTCGCAAATCAATACTTTTATCGCAGATAGCAAGTGGTTTTAATTCCGGGATTAATTCCAAGGATACGTGAGAAAATTCTTTTTGCGACGCACGTAGTGCGGGTCACAATTGCAAATAAGGGAAATCACATGGTTCCTCATTTTTTATTAGGACGCGTCGTCGTTTACATTTTGATCGCACAGAGGCGCTTTGAATAGCAAATTGCGCACCGACAATTATGTACCACGCCTTGGTGGTACGAGAGTTTTAAAAATGAGACAAGCCCGATAAATAAATCTTGTGTGAGACAATGAGGATGAGAGCCATTCGGCCATTCGTAACGCTGCTCCACTTTTCCTCGTTACTCGCCGATGCAATTAAGTAGGTTGCACGTACCATATGGGGGCCGGTCGGTAGCTAGCCATGAATCGTCGCGTGCGCTTGAAAAATTGCAAGTGCTATTTTCTTCCGTGTGTTTTCTATTTTCTTGTTCTTCCTTAATACCTCGATTAATCTACGCTTCGTTTGGTCTCATGGTAGTCGCACAACGCAATTGAAACTGTTTCATCGAGAGATCGAGAAATCATTTTGTATGAATATCGTTTAGTGACCTTGCTGTTCTATTCAGGTCTGTTTGATCAAAACGTGCTTTATTTTCTTACTAATATTTTATTTGAAAACCTTTTTTTATATTTAATAATATTTCTATCACAATGTAAGATCTATTTTCTGCAAAATATTTTTTATTTTTTATTTTTTAGAACTTTTTGATCATAATTAAATAATATGCTAACATAAAAAATTCACACAGATGCAAGATTAAACGCTAAATATGTAGCTAAGTGAAGATTGCGATTAGCAAAATAAAATATTTAATTTAATATCGATGACTGTGTGAAAAGTAGAATTTCAGGATTAAAATAGATCAACGTAGAATTTTTATTTCAGAAAGTAAGTCTTGTATGCTAATAGTTAATATGTTAATATGTTACGTTGGTTCGATAATCGGAATAAAATCTACGTTCTGAAGACATAACTTCCCATTTACATAAATATTACTCTATTAACATTTTAGTGTCAACTCTCTAAAGAATTCCAATTCAATATACGTGTCTCTCGTCGTGCATACATTTTCGCATTCCACGTATTACATGAAGGTTCAAGGATATCACAATTTAAAATGTGAAAGAATTTTAAATTTAAGATTAACATTTAAAAAGTAAAACTTTTCATCTGCAACATTTAACCAGATCAGAAAATCGGTCTCTATCTAAATGTACCATGTCTAATGGGCAACGAGGGTCCAATTGAAGTTGAGCCTTAGACATCTATTTGATCCGAAATTTTCGATCCGACGCACTTAAACATCGAATCAGGTAGATTCACAGGTAGAGCTGAGGAGAAGAAAGGATGGGACGGCATTCCTAAACCGTGAATCTCTCCGCCGTATCTCTCTATCTTCCCTCTGCCTCCTTCTCGTTCACCCTCTTACCATCGAATCATCGCCCGGCCTCTTCGCATCGTACGCATAGCGACCCTAAAAATACACGTTGGCTTTTCGAATCGCATTTGTGCGCCACGGTTATACACCTCGGAGGAAACTCGATCGAGCGCACTGTCGAACGGGATTCCAAAAAGTAGAACATCCGGCAACTTGCTCGCTCATCTGCTCTTACGTGATCATCCATCGTGGCTTCGTACACGCGTGTACTTCGCTTTTCGCGAAGAGGCTTTTGTCCGGAATAAAGGGGAAACGAAGGTGGAAAACTGCCTTTCCGCATATTCGCGTGCCTACTGACGAGTCAAAGGATTATATCATCAGTTCGTTATCTCATCAACGAGTGAACTCTTTCGATTGTTTCCAGTTCCTCTGTTCCAGTTTCTTTTGCATCTATTTATATTCCACTGAACGTTGAATTTTATCAATCTCAAGGTTAATTTTAATTTTCTTGTCGATTTTATCTTTGAAATGTTGAATAAAGATTTTTGTTTCACTGAAAAAAATTGATTAAATTAATCTGAAATATGGATATAGCAACCTGATAGTTTGGTGAAATATAAATGATTCATAATTTTTATTAAAATAGTCAAACAAATTTGGTTACTCGCATTCTGGTTGAGACTGTCTGATAACCAAACAAATTTGATTGCATGCATTTTGATTTTAACTACATTGAAAAAATCTGGAAGATTTATTCAATATATCTATTCGAAATAAAAAAAGTTTTTGTTGGAATTATTTCTGAATTAATTTCTGAATTAATTAAATTACAAAACAAAAAACTGTACTGTCAATGTCAAGTCACACATCTCTCATGTGCTTTAATCTTTGAATCTAATTTTGGGAATTTACAAAAAGAATTATTTTATTAGAATATCGATGAAAGATACCATAATGCTGCATATTTTATTCTATTATGTGTGATTTTCTTCTTATGAGAAATAAAACGTCACCGCGTCCATCTGATGGAGATGCCACGTACTATGTACTAGTTCACCAGAAGTTTTATAAATTCTTCCAGAAAGTAACTAAATCTTTATGATCTCAAATCATATCGAAACATTCTGGTTACATACCAGAAAATATTTGTAATAATCAAAAATTCTGTTCACCAAAATTTGTTAACCAAACATATCTGGTTAATTTAATCATGATTCTTTTTCTGTTCACAAGCTCACTACATTTTGTAACAGCGAGATGTCACGATTTCCTTCATTTTTTGAAATCAACTTCACAATGTGTCGTTAATATTACACGATCATTGCTTGAAATATCATGCGTCTCATCCTCTCGAGAGAAAATATTTCACACACGTTCTTCTCGGACGAGAAATGCTAATGGACGTCGAGAGAACCGCGTGCGTGCATGGCCGTTTGACCTTTTGAAAGAAAGGAAGGTCGTCATATCGAGTCTCTCCCAGCGAATCCAGCGCCAACTGCATCAGCAACATGACTGAGTGATGCTGCGTCTCGTTTCTCTTCCACGCAACTTGCGTGTTCTAACAAAATCTTTAATTGCATTCCACGTGGGATCTTCCACTTTATTCAGCGCAAGAAAATAAACGTTCATAACACATGTTAAAAATAAAAAAGAATAAAAAAAATAACTTTTTTTTTGTTTATAAAAATCACTTAATAAATACCTCAAAGTGAGATAACTTTGATCCAAAATGTAATTCTTTTGTACCTATTAAATAATAAAGTTAGAAAGAAACTATTATTTATTATTAATTCTAATATCTTTTTCTTTATTTGTTTATAACGAATAAAAGAATTTTAGCTAATATTTTAAGTTTCTTAATTATTTTAAGACCTCAAAAAAAAGTTTTTGAAAATTTGGAACAATTAACAGAACTTGGAGTAACTTTGTCCCAAGTACAATATTTTACAGATTTTGAGAGTCATACTTTAGTTAAATGTTATAACAAAAGAAATATTTAAATATTAATAATACCTAAAATATGTGATCAACATAGAGATTTGAGATTAGAAATATATATTTAAAAAATACTCAAGGAAGAGAACTTCAGTATTATGATAAGATTACAGTTATATTAAAAGAAGTATAAAGAAAAAGAAGAATAAAATTCAATTTTTAAATCCAATGAATTGGATTTTTTCAGAAAATATTTGAGAATAAATGATTAGCATTATTATTTTTTAAAAACTAACAGAAAAACAGGAGAATTGAGGTACTTAAAAAACAAGAGGACAAGGCAACACTAAGGTCAGACAAAACTAACAGAAAAACAGGAAAATTGAGATACTTAAAAAACAGAGAATTGAAATGGAGTCAAAGTTATCCCAAATTGTAGGTTAAAGTAATCCAAAGACATAATATTCAGCAGATTGCACAAGAGATAAAAGAAATTTAATTTAATATATTAGGTTCAAGTCTTCTATGTAAGTTCAAGTTGCAATACTTTACTCCAAGAGTAACTTTATGGAAGGAAATATGTATCACTTTATTCAATAATCTTGCTCATCTCTACGGAAAGAAAAATATTATAGCTGCCTTAAGTAAAAACTGCGTATGGTAACTATATTACAGTTGTAATACATAAATAGCTAATATCTTACGTGTGATATTTATATTATTATTTAGTTGAAAGAGTTTAGTTAGTTGATACACGAATTTATCTACGAAACACGTTTGCTATATCCAAAATATACTCTGTAGCTGAAAGTGTATTCAAGGTAACTACATTTATTAGCTACCAAGTGATTGTATACCTCTGACATATCGGTTTATTTCGGTAATTATTTTCATGTTATTATACGTTATGATTATAACAGTCATGCATACTTTATTTACTTATTAGGATCAACAGCAAACTATTTTGCTCTAGTTCATAAATTTATAATTATATAAATACGATAGCAAACATAAAGCTTTAGCAAACCATGATTAGCTGTGGCAACGAAATTTTTTTTTTAATTTTCCGTGTGTTGGATAGCTGCATGATAGCTCTTATTCTACAAAACGAAGGTTTCTTACTGGAAAGAATTGATCAAATTTTGAATATTTTCAAAGACTTTAATTTTTTATCCCGAAAAAAACTTTTCAAAGAGAAATAGATAGTAGTTAAACAAGGTAAGGTCGGGGGAATACAGAGGATGAGGAAAAATGTCCCATTCAAAGTCTAGCAGTTTTCTATAGACATCGCGACGTTAGGTCAGGTGTTATCATAGTGAAAGACAAATCCATAACTGTTGATTCAAAACTCTTCTGTGTGATGATATTCTTCAGTTAGATAATTCAGAAGGTACTTTACTGCGTTGATTTTCTGAAGAAGCTTATAGTACATTACGTCCTTAAAATTCCATTAGATGCTCAGAAGAATCTTTGGGTGAAGCACCGGCTTGACTGGACTTTGAATGGGATATTCTTCTTCATCTTCTATATTCTCTCTATATTCTCGACTTTGACTAATTTGACTACTACCTATGGTTCTTCAGGACAAGAAGTTTCAGAAGTTCTCAAAATTCACTTGGAATTTATTTAATTCTCCACCATTAAGAAACCTTCGTTTTGGAACAAAGGCAACATGCAACTACCCAAGAGATAGGCCAAAGTCATTAAACAAAGTATATATTTGCTTCAATAAAGTTATTCTTTAAATATAATATTGCTGAACTTACATAACAGATTTGAAACAAACTTTCCGAACAACCTAATATTATTAATGTCTACTAAAATACATGATAATTTTAGTAGAACAAACTAACTTTAGTACAAAAAATATACTTATCAGAATTTAGAAACTTTTACTTGAAAATATTCAAGTAAAAGTTATAAGGTTATATTATTACTATCAACACAATTTATTATATCCTATTACACATAATAAAAGCGTAAATTATAAGTAGGTTCTAATATCTAGCTAATGTTGCTACTACATTTTTAAATTAAAATCAATTAAATCGGACAATCATCGAAACAATAATAAAAGAAATAAACATTTTTGAAATTTAAATCAAAGTAACCTCATTTTCTGATACTATTAATGAGAAAAAAATAGTTGAATTGATAAAATTTTTCAACTTAATTAAATATCTTCAGTTCAAATATATTAAGTATATTAAGTATATAAATATTTGACTTAAAGAAATTTAATCACACAAGATCAAAAATTTAGTTAAGTTAATTTTTTATAGTTGTCTAGAAATTAAGGCAACATAACTCGAGTGGAAAGTAGTCAGGTTGCAAAGTACTCCGTTTATCATTCAACAACATGTGTCATTAAGTGGTTATAAAATGATGAAAATTATGAGAATAATGTATAATACTTCGATCACACACACGCAAACATTGACACCATTTGATAAAAAGTAGAAATCGCCAATAAACGATGGTGAATTGTTACTTAAAAGTTTCTTTCTAATTATCTACTTGAAACTATAGAATATAGATATCTATATAAAGCTTAGAGAATATTAATCAATTCTACTTCATGCTAGGTTATTATTTTCTGAACAATGAAACACGCTGATACACTGTTCTCTAGTATTTTTCTAAGGGATAACTGAATATAATATTATATCTTCCCGGATCGAAACTTTAGTACCTATCATATTATTTGCATATTCCGTCGGATCAGATATTCCGCGCAGCGGAATATTGCTTGTTATATGACAAGACTCTGGGAAGTGGTTTACTTTGATCGAACCACTGACACGAATTGAGTTCGCGGAAACTCAACAGCATCCATAGAACGATGTACAACATGCCGTAGAATAAAAGCTCCCGCCGCCGGCGAAGCAATCTGGATACAAGCTTCTTACACACGATATTCACGTCAAGGAAGAAAATTATTTCGATGCAATTTCTCAGTCGAGCGAGCAAATGCATCAAATTACTCTAATCAGATTTGAGAAAACTTTGTGAATCAGATAAATATAAATTACATTTACGCCGTGCCGCGTAAATAGAAGATAATCATCAAGCTACCATCAAAAGAACAGATATCGACAATCGGATTTGATAGAAATTGAAATAGAATATTGAGACCGGATACATATTGACGAATTGATAACGCAATCTATCAAAACAAATATATTAATAACAAATACATTATTTGACACTTTAATGTGTGATCTTTTTATATCAATGTCGCGCATGAGGGTATCCAAATTTTTTTTCGGAGCGCGGAGATTATCGATCTTATTAACATATAAACAGCAATTATTTGTGTCAATAAATAGCTTTTTTCAATATTTTAGAGAATTTAGAGAATAGATTCCTCGTTTCTGATTTTGGATGAGAAAAATATTAAGTTTATTAAATCATATCTTTTATTTCTTTACTGAAGAAAGTATATAGATAAAATACGGTTATTAGAAACAAAATATGCAAATGTGTAATATTTTTATTATTATTACATACAAAATATGATTATTTTTCTTGGAAAAAGAATTTAAAAACAATTAAGAAATGAATACAGAAAGGCCACCCCACCTGTATGAAAAACATTTTTAAATATTGTTAAAAATGTGATAAAATTAAGTAAAAAGAAAAGGAGGAATTGCTGGAAAGGCAAGTAAAATCATTCAATAAAATTTACAAAATTAAAAAGATGCAAATTATGGATCATTTCCAAAACGATTTAACACATACTCAAAAATAAAGTTACATTTTATAATTAAAAATAAAAAAATAAATAAAAATTTTCGGGGAAGAAGTTTAAACCTCCTAAATCCCTTTTTCCCTAAATACGCCATACTGTTACAACATTCATTATTCATTATATTGACTTTAATTTAAATATGGCGACTTTCATATACGTATGCGTCAAGTGTTATTCCGGCTTATTGCCACACGCCTTTCATCATCACTTATGACGATTCAATGTATTTTTTTCATAATGTATTAAATAAATAATTTTATTAAACTGACATCTAATATTTATTCATTTTATTGGCTTTTTACACTTATTTACTTTTGATGACCTAAACTTGTTGAAATTACCGGCATCATAAGTTTTACTATTTCATAAGATTCCTCTCAACTTACTATCAAGTTTTTAATGCTTACACCGTACGCACTAAAAACAATCGAGGCCGTTGTGTCCGTCGCTGCGGGTCACCGATTAACCGCCTTTTCCTGTCTTCTGTATGCTCGCCGGCAGAAGATGGTTAAAGTATCCGGTTGCACGGAAGCGCTCGCCGACCTTAAAATAAGACTTCCTGCATCCGTACTTGCATCAGTGTTTTCTAATTTTTAACAAAAATTTCACGACAGTAATAAATTAATGTGTATACAAATTTATAAACGCATCATAAAGACTATTATAATTTTAGAAAATTTAATCAATTAGTCTAATCAGTGTAACATGGTGTTCCAATAATCCTCTTAGTATTGCGTGTTCGCGATGCATTATTGCAACTTTACGCTCAGACAATCTCTACATCTAAGGCAGACAGTTTAATATGATGTTTCTTTGCGCAGGATGGGAGCTGCGAGGCATACACTGTTATAAATTCTTCAACATCAGGCATTCCTGGGAAAAAGCGGCGGAATTATGCAGGAGGTAAGACATACGCTCTATCGATCTTTCCCTTTCATTAGTTTTACACTTCAGATTTGAGACTTTGACAAAATACAATCGTTTTTTTCTTTTTTTTTTTTTTGAAGAAAAAATACACGAAGATAATTGTTTCGTAGAATTTACCCTTAAGATATTATAATAATCGTTAGATAACATGAATTTCAAAGAATTTTACTATAATTTTAGTAAAATTTAGTAAAATTTAACTAAACTTAAATAAATTTACTTAAATAAAATGTTTCTAACTCGGAAATTAAAAACATTGTAAAATTTTTTTGCTGAATTTATTCTAAAAAGGTAAAAAATTAATTCTTAAAAATTGGTCCATTTTATTGTTCATCAACAAAAAGAGACAAAATTTTATAGAGAAAATTTCTTTTAATAAGATTTGGCGATTAGAAAACTTATCAATTATTTAAAAAATTATAAAAAATGTAAAAACAATAATGGATCAATTTTCAAAGGTTAATTTTATCTTTTTAGAGTAAGTTCAAACAACAAAAGAAATAGTTTATTACAAATCATGATATTTTCTACATTGCCAAAGTTTTAATTTTTTTAATTTCGAATTGTGAACGTTTCTTTGTTAGTAAAATTTTATAAACTTTTAATAAAACTTAATCAAATTTTATTAAAAATTTTAAATTTTAAATTAATCGTCCATATCATTCTATTATGACTTTCAAGGTAAATTTTAAGAGAAAATTCCCTTTGTGTAATTTCAATTGTATTCTGTGACAAAGAATAAAAGGATATTCCGTTTTTCTCCCTTTGAACTATGCTGCATTATAAGCATCGACGATTTTTAACGGTCCATTGCAGATATGGGAGCGAGCTGATGGTGGTGGAGTCGTACAGCGAGAACAACATGTCGGCAAACATGATCGGCCGGCATTTGGATCATTACTGGCTAGGTCTCGCCTCGCTAGACGATTTACGGACCAACACACTCGAATCCGCCGCGGGAATGCTCGTATCGCAATATGCTGGTTCGTACGCGCCTGTTTCCGCTTCATTCAATTTGCAGATTACCGCCGCGCATTCTGCACGAGCACAACGCGTAACCGAACGCATCCTGTGCTGTTTCTGCCACCTTCTTTCTTTTCTTTACCTGTCTCTTGAGCGCGACTCGCGCTCTTCGCCATTAACGATTGACTACTTAAAAGACCTTGACCGATATTCCCCATGATGCGATGCGGTTTGCAAATGCAGCTTTCAAAGTAAAGGGGATGAAAATTCTAAATGTTACAAATGCTTAAAGATGTTTAGCTTTACAATACCAATACTAAAAGTTATCTCGAAATTTAAAAACTGTAGGCTTTTTTATTCTTATTTTTTTTAATCAACGATAAAGAATTTTGATCGTAAACATTCGAATTTTGGCTTTGAAATCAGCTGCAAGAAACAATACGAATAATTTGGCTTGTGCCGCGTAAAAGACCACATTTTGCTACAATTTTTGACATGTGAATCTAAATAAACTTTGCACGAATATTTATTAGAGTTTTATTAGTATATGTAAAAAATGTGTCTTATAATAATTTTAACTTACAATTAGATTGAAATGAATACTACGAAACGCGAGTTCACATAAGAATCAAGAGCAAAGGAAAAATCAAATAACTTTCTAAATCGGTAAAAGAATTAAGCTTAAATTTTACAGATATTCGAACGTAATAATGAAACAATCTATGAAATTTATATATTTTTCATATTGGGACTTTGAATAAGTTCTCGCTGTTTTTTCGTGAAAATTAATGCTTTATTTTAAAAAAGTCGTAAAAAACAACTCCTAATGATTCTGCAAGTTGAGCTAGCGTCTGACATGAGTCTTTATTAAGTAATGCCTCCAATTCTTCGTCTTCAAACTTTTTCGGTGCGCCAGAGCGTTCTTTATCTTCAACATCAAAATCATTATTTTTGAAGCGTCTAAACCAATCTCTGCATGTTGTTTCCGATAGAGCATGGTCGCCGTAAGTCTCAATAAAAATTCTGTGTGCTTCAGCTGCAGATTTTTTTTAAATAAAGTAGTGCGGTAAAATTCCCCGCAAATACTCTTTTTTTGGCACGAAACTAGACATGTTTAACACTATGAAAAAAAAGTTGTTTACACTTCGGCGCAATGACATATACTGAATTTCAAGCTTGCTTATAGTACTTTCTTATAGATGCGTTACCATCTTAAACTACACGCACGCAATTCTGGTAACGCCATTTGTTGGAAAACAGCGAGAATTTATTCAAAGTCCTAATAATATTTTGAAGTGTAACATATACATTCTTAATTCTTAGTATTAAACTCCATTTGATATCGATAGAGAGAGATAATACAATTTACTTTTGATTCTGTAACTCTCAGCTCATCTAAAGTGTCATTTTCAATTATTATTATTTATTCCAGAATTGTAATCTTTATTAGCCTTATTAGACAATCTTTATTAGCTTGAGTAAAAGTCAAGTCGATTAAAAAATCTGTGGTAAAAGGCATTTTTGTACATTGAAGACAGCGAGAATTTTATTTCAAATTAGGAACCATAAATTCTTAAAAAATACGGATGTGTAAAATAATATAGAAGCTTATTTTGGGTACGAATTTCTGAACACATGTTATAAACGTATTACGAAATTAACTGATTAATAATCGTGACGCGGTAGTTTCGCACAAAGCTCCGACCTCGCATACACACGGGGCCAGTTTCTATCAGGGTCACGGAAACACGGAACTCGCGTATGTACGCGGGACGAAGGCACACTTTTCCCACAACAATGCCCAGACGTCGTCATTTCGTGTCCGTTTGCTGCAAGCTGCAATTTCCTCGTCTAATGCATTTGCACGCTGTCTAAACCGCATTTAAACTGTACTATTAATTATGCATGGAGCGCGTGGTTAACTATATATCGCCAGCAACAGATGTAATTACTTAAGTAAGGATATGTACGACGAAGTAAACTTAGTACCTTACTGCAAGGATGCAATGCATTAATTGAGATATTCGTATTGTTAAATCATGCTATTATTAAGATTATTTAACTATCTATTAGATATATGAAGGGAGTTCCCTACAAAAACCAAACAAGTCTTTTAAAAAATCTGAATTATAACGCAAATCATCCTTTATCAGTAGCGTCACAATAAACAATTTTATTTTGGCAAGAATCAAACAGAAAACGAGAAATATAAATCTAAATAGATATTAAAAATAAAACTTCCGCAAGAAGCAAATTTAAAAATTTTTTTTTAGTGTCCTCAAAATATTGATTAAAGCCTGGAACTTTACTCTTGTACTTATCTATTATATTTCCGAAGAAAACATCATATTTATATAATAAACAGTATGAAGATGAGAAGTTTTCTGTAGTATTGGGAAGTAAAGAGTTATTTGTAACGCCGTTATCGTTAATTTTTTTTTCAATAACGATCGTTAATTTTTTCTGTAACAGTAAAGTTGTTACATTTTTACAGTAACGGTAATGAATTTAACAGTTATTTTTATCGTTATTTTAATTTCCTGTTATCTTTATACTTATTCAATAAGTCGCTAATCATGTGATTAGATAAAATATTCCGATACAGTACTTTATATCTGGATCTGCATTCCGATAGCCACTACCGATATTGAATATAATTTACATTACATATATACTATAAATTTTCGGTACCGACAGTGATTATTGGAATTTATTCGTAATGACATTAATGTTAAAAGAACATTGTTTACAACAAATTAAAAAAATTTTTAATCTAAATTCTTGTAAAAATGATTAAAAATACTAAAAGATAAAGAATTAGAAAAATTATTTTATAAGTTTAATATAAATTTGTGTGCTCTGTGTACAGAATAGCTTAGAGAGTTCAAGTTTTATAATATTTATTATTACATTTAACATTGATTATTAAATATTGTAATTTTAAAATCTTATGACTTACTACAGCATTACAAAAAATAAGGAAAAAGTAACGAACCGTTACTTGAAAAATAACGGTAACGCATTACTTTTTTAAAATCAGTGACGAGTAACAGTAATGAATTACTTTTTACAAAAAGTAACGATAATGGTAATGCTTTTATAACGTAATATAACTTTCCTAAGTCTATTCTTTTATTCTATATAAAAATTTAAATTTTTAATTTATTTGGTTTTTGTAGGATACACACACAGATCAATAGCTTCATCAGCATCTTAATAAATAAATCTGGGTTATTTCCTATGCCAATAACTATCTAGAAAGAAAATAATGTCGCATGTCGACATTGGTAGAGACTATGTTTTCACATTGTTTGTAAAAATGTAGGTTTCTGGGCTCCTAGGCAGCCAAACCCGCACTCAGGTGAATGCGTGGACGTCGCCTTGACGGACGACCGGCAAACGTGGGAATTGACCACGTGCGAGTCGCTTCTTCCTTTCATGTGTCGCGCTGACGCCTGCCCTTCCGGTAAGTCTGCTCACGTGAATTGCGGGCGACACGATGCAAATCGTCGCGTAACGGCTGGCGGGCCGTTCTCCATATTTCACCGTGGAACAGGATAATAATCCGCCGTGACGGCATAACTCCGCAGGTTCGTTCCACTGCTCGAACGGCAAGTGCATTAACGCGGCGTTCAAATGCGACAAGCAGGACGACTGTGGTGATTATTCCGACGAATTGGACTGCCCGGCTAACTGTCAGTACTACATGGCCAGCAGCGGCGACGTCGTGGAAAGCCCAAATTACCCACATAAATATGCACCTCTCAACAATTGTAAATGGACGCTGGAAGGCCCTCAAGGACACAATATTCTGCTGCAGGTAAGTTATTTACACAATAAATGTCCCCCATTCAATCTAAGTTAATGACTCTTAATATATAATATGCTACAGAAACAAATGAAAATAGAGATATGCCCAAACGATCATAGCAAGGTCTTGGTTCTGAAATAATATTTTATATGTTTCAACATAATGAAATAAAAATTTACAATTCGCGGTCTTGAATTTATATCGAATTGGTAATATGCTATAGAAATCTTTTAGAGTCGACATGTTTCAAACAAAATTACAAAACGAATCACAACTTATGTTCCAGTTCCAAGAATTCGAGACCGAGAAGAGCTTCGACATAGTACAGATTCTGGTGGGTGGTAGAACCGAGGAGAAGTCGGTAAACCTCGCGACCCTTTCCGGCAAACAGGATCTCAGCAACAAGCTGTTCGTCTCAGCCTCCAACTTTATGATTATAAAATTCAGCACCGATGCCTCGGTGGAGAGAAAAGGCTTCCGCGCCTCGTGGAAGACCGAACCGCAGACTTGCGGCGGAATTCTCAGAGCGACACCGCAAGGACAAGTGCTCACGTCTCCAGGATATCCACAGAATTATCCTGGAGGATTAGAATGTCTGTATATCTTGCAGGCTCAGCCGGGACGCATAATGTCTCTGGAAGTATGTTAAAACCTTACATATTTTATATATATTTCTTATAATATCTATTTTTACTTCAAGCGTAATACTTGTTCATTACAGTTATTTTTTTAAACGAAGATTCAGAGAAAAAAATGATTGCAATTATAAGTTAACTGTATATTAATAGTTTTAACTATGTAAATCATAGCTATTAATTATTATTATTACATGAATAGTAAGCAAATGATAAAAAATAATTATATTCATATAATTTATTTTATTTTTATCATTCACATGTACTTTGCTATTTTACTATATTAATATGAAAATGCATGATTTATGATAAAACTTGTTGTAGTTGGTACAATATATTATATAAAGTTATTATTACTAAATTATAAATAACTATAAAAAATAGATCTATGTAATTATTTTATCACGCAATTATAACCATAAATACCAAACACTTTTCTCTCAGTGAAGGATATAAAAGTATAAAATAAAATACATAAATATATTTAACTCTCTCGTTTCTAGATCGAGGACTTGGATCTCGAAATGAATCGGGATTACATTCTCGTGAGGGACGGAGATTCGCCTATGAGCCGGCCAATTGCGCGTCTCACCGGAAAATCGGAAGACAATCCGACAGTGATCATGTCCACCGGAAACAATTTGTATTTGTACCTCAAAACAAGTCTCGGCGATTCCAGGCGCGGTTTCAGCATTCGCTTCACGCAGGGTTGCAAAGCCACGATCATCGCGAGAAACGGGACGGTCCAGTCGCCGTCCTACGGTCTCAACGATTATCCCAATAATCAGGAATGTTTGTACAGAATCAAAAATCCGGACAGGGGGCCGCTATCTCTGAAATTCATCAATTTCAATGTTCACAAAACCGACTACGTGCAGGTAAGTTCGATTACGTTATAAACGCGAATAAAATTTCGTTACTTCTTCACGCACTTTCGGATCATTAACTTTCGCTCTTTCGCGGGAAATCGGCAGATATACGATGGTTCCAATACGAACGGTCTGCGCTTGCATCCCGGAAGTGGTTTCACCTCTAATACTCGACCTAAGATCACGCTCACTGCGGAAAGCGGAGAAATGCTCGTTAGGTTCGTCTCCGATGCTCTGCACAGCAACGCGGGCTGGCAGGCTGAGTTTTCTGCCGGTAAGATATTGTATTTTATATTTTAACACGCGAATTATGTAAAAATTGTATATAATTATTAAAATATCTATTAATTGTATATTATTATTTATAAAATTTAAGTATCTCAGTTAAAACAAAAATTCTACAGAAATTTTTAAAAACATATTTTAAAGAAGACAAATTGAAATAGAGTAAAAAATTTTCTTTTTTTAGTTTTGTTTCTACAATCCTTAATTTCTAAATAGAACACTTTTATTTTTATAATTATTTTTGTTTTGCTTTAAAGCGCTATAGTTTGATAAAACATCAGCAGACAAAATTAATAAAAAGTATTTTAAAATAGGTTTTTTATGTTTTAAAATAATTTTTAAAAAATAATGAGATTTTTTAATAATGAGAATGATATCAAATTTCTAATAAAAATTCATTTTGATATAAAATGTTTTCTAACTTCAAAATGAAATGGTTTACAGAAAAAAAAGAAGAATGAGAAAGAAGAAAATTTTTGTTATAATGTTTTCAATTCACATAAATTTTTTCAAAATTTTTTAAAGACTTTTTTAACTTAATTTTTTGAAAGATGTAAGAAAATTGCAAATGTCCCCGAACTTATGAATAATTGTGTACATAATTATTTAATATTTTTTTATAATATACGCGCTACTATTTCTATTACAACAGTTTGCAGTTACACAAACATAGGTACGCTAATATTGTAAAGATAAAATTAATTTTAGATTGTCCCCCGTTGCAACCTGGCGAGGGAGCATTGGCATCAAGTCGGGATACAGCTTTTGGTACAGTAGTCACGTTCTCCTGCCCGCTGGGACAAGAATTCGCCACAGGCAAATCGAGGATTTCCACACAATGTCTCCCGGGAGGCAACTGGTCTATTACATATATTCCTAAATGCCAAGAGGTTTACTGTGGTCCTGTACCTCAAATCGATAACGGATTTTCGATTGGCTCCTCGAACGTTACTTACCGAGGGCTGGCGACATATCAGTGTTACGCGGGATTCGCATTTCCTTCCGGAAGACCAACGGAGAAGATTTCTTGTTTGGCTGATGGAAGATGGGAGAAGAAACCGTCTTGCTTAGGTTTGTTAAAAGTTTAATCGACACGACTAGATACGATATTATCTCTGGAATGCTACTGTGGATAAATTTTGACTCAAATGCTAATGCAAGTTTAGTAATCCTGTAGTAAGTTTTTGTTATTAAAATATTAATAATTTATAAAATAATATTTAAGTGATCGTAGTATAGAGAGTTGCGTGTTTTCTTTTTGCCCAAGATCCAAATTCAAATACACTTAAAATATATCAAATTTTTAGTTGCTCGGTATCTCTCGCACAATAGCAAAGCATCGAGAGCATACCTTTGCCAAGACCAACTTATACATATTTTCCAAAGGTTACGCCAAGGAAATCTGGGATTATGTATGAGGCCCAAGGAATTAAGGCTATGTTAAGACCTAAAGAACTAGAACTGCATAAGCCTAAGAACCTTTTAGACTATGTCATGTTTAAAAGAAATATTTTGTTTTGTTTTATTTTTTTTTAAGAAGAGCGGGGGACCTTCAAAAGAACCAGAGATTATGTGAGATTTCTACTTATTAAACCCCCTCTCCCCTATTTAAACGGTCCTATTGAGACGCCCAAAATACTCTAACAGAATTCCTTTCGAGCAAGCCTAAAAGAAACTTAAGAACTGTGTTAAGTCTAGAGGCCAGGCTCTCTTTTTTTTCTTAGGAAAAGGGGTCTTAATGGAAATGATAGAGAAACTCTTTAGATCTAAGTAACGTTTAGAGACCAATATAGTTTCACCGCTTCTATTACTACTTATTACTACAGTAAAATAATATTTAAAATTTTTTACATTTAACTAATGTTAATTCAGTTATTTTACAACTTATAAAAAGCAACTTATAAAAAGAAAATATAAAAATCCACAGATATAAAAATATATAAAAGAATGTTTACACGAATAAATTTATCTAGAGTAATGTTAATGTAAGACAGACATGAAAGATATAAGTAACAGGGTTTAGAGTTAATAGAGTTATATACTAAAAAAATACACATACTATTTCGTTTTTAGCATCTCAATGCGCTCCATTGCCAGAAGCACCTCACTCCAATATAACTATTTTGAACGGAGGTGGTCGAAGTTACGGCACGATTGTCAGATTTGAGTGTGAGCCCGGTTACGTTCGAAGCGGACATCCCGTCATTCTCTGCATGAGCAACGGTACCTGGTCCGACGAAGTACCAACGTGTTCACGTAAGTAAACAACTTAATAACAATAAATATAAATTTAAAAGATGGCGGCGTAAAATGATTAAAATTTCGTACAGTCATTGCCATTTCGGAGATAAATGTTAAATTAATTTTCTTTTGACACACTTTTTAATTAATACAAAAGTTGTATTGTAATATCTTGAACTTATCTTGAGTTTATTTAAACAACTGTTAAATTCTGCGAATAACTTTATAGTATAATTTTCAAGCATATTAAACAATATAATTAAACAATTAAACATATATATTAAACAATTTAATTAAACAATTGAATTCACAAACCATAATATATTAAAAATATTAAAATTTCTATATACATTTATTTTTTATATCAATTATTTAATCCAAATAATGCAGAAAGTCTTAATGCTTAGATAATACTTTCTATGTGACTTAATATACATTTTCTAATTCGAACTGCGCATCATTACTTGCGGTTTTAAAACAGCTTTTAAATTAAATCAAAATAGTAAATTATAATATATTATTAAATTCAATCAGATAATCAATTCAATAATACTAATACTAACAAGTATTTATAAGATTCCCCGAAATATTGTAAAGAATTTGTTATTTTAAAAAATATTATCTCAGATTTGAATCTGGATCTCCCTACATTTCTTGCAGGCGTCTTAACCAATTCGATTACTATATGGTAATATTTGTTGACCCTTTCTTGATTTAAATGCGTTATGCACTTTACGGTCTTATTAGTACATTAATTAATGTAGATGATAAAGTTTTTTTTTTTGTTTAAAGGCTCCATCTTACCCCATCTTCTTCTGTTGATTAAATTAACCTGCAAAATTAAATAAATAACACAATAATTTTTTTTTTCATAGGTGCTAAATGTCCGCTGCTACCTACAATTAAAAATGGATTCGTTGTTGATATCGGCAAAGATTATTATTTCGGCGATGAAGTTAGGGTGCAGTGCAACAGAGGCTACAAACTATCTGGATCAAATATCATACAATGTGGTCCTTATCAACGATTTGATAATGTGCCAACTTGCGAAGGTAAATTTCATAATACAAATTATTTATTATAACGAGAAATGAGCGGTTGCCTTAATTGTATTCTTCCATCTGTCTCTGCAGATATAAATGAATGCACAACGAGCCAATGCGATCTGGCATCCACGGAGTGCATAAACACTCCCGGTGCGTTTACCTGCAAGTGCAAGTCAGGTTTTGCACCGACTATGGACTGTCGACCTATTGGCGATCTTGGTCTTATCAACGGCGGCATTCCTGACGAGTCGATCACAGTTTCAAGCTCAGAAATTGGATACACAAAAACGGTAGGACACATTGATATTATCTATTCATAATCTCGTATTTTTTTACTCCTTTTCATAATTAAATTCTTATATACTTTCTTCTGTCGTAGGGTATCCGTTTGAATAACGGCGATGGATGGTGCGGCAACAGCCTCGAGCCTGGCGCGAACTGGGTAACAATCGACATGAAAGCATCAACAATTATTCGCGGCTTCCGCACGCAAGTTGTGGCCAGGATCAACGGGAACATCGCATATACAACGGCCGTGCGAATTCAGTACACGAACGATCTGACGGATGTTTTCAAAGATTACAAAAATCCGGACGGTACGCCAGTAGAGTTCAGGATTTTGGAGCCGACGCTCTCCCTCCTAAATCTACCTGTGCCAATCGAGGCGCGCTACCTGAGATTTAGAGTACAGGATTATTTCAATGCACCGTGTATGAAGCTGGAGATAGCGGGTTGTACACGATTAGAGTGTGCGGATATTAACGAATGCGCTATCAGAAACGGTGGCTGTCATCAGAAGTGCATTAATAGTCCCGGCAGTTACTCCTGCATGTGCAACACGGGCTTTGAGCTGTACAAGGGTAACGGAACAGCCGGATTCAACCTAATGAAATCAGAAACTGGCGAGAGGGATGGCGATATATATCAGAGAAATAAAACTTGCGTGCCAGTGATGTGCCCGCCGTTAACAGCACCGGAGAATGGAAAATTATTGTCAACAAAGGTAAAATCAAAATTAAATAACACGATCTCTTAATCACCCAATGAAATATAAATTATTACAATTGTCGCCGCATAGAAATCTTGTTTTGAGAATTTTTGTTTTTATTTTCTAAAGTCTAGATGTTGAAATAAGATTATAGCATTAAATAGACATAACTTACTTATATGATTATTACATAAAATATTAATTTTTTAATTTGATATTAATGTTTTTTTATGTGTGTGTAATATTTTTTGAAAGAGAATTTTCGTTTGTTTCGCAGGAGCAACATCATTTTGGTGACCTCGTCAGATTCCAATGTAATTTTGGTTACGTATTAGCTGGATCTTCGGCTGTAATTTGTACCTCTTCCGGAGTTTGGAACGGAACCATTCCCGAATGTCAATGTAAGTAATTTGCACAGGACATCCCAAAATAATTGTATATAAATTTTTGTCGCTTTCCCGACATATATAATAATACAGTAAAGAGGATACAAGCTTTTACAAGAAATACACTATCGCTCAAAAATTTCATTACGTTTGAGTGAAAATTGAGCTTATGCAATTATTCAAGTAATTTGCTGTTCATAAGTTTCAAAGTACACTTCTACAAGACTGTGAATAGAACTCCTAAAGAGAATGATTCTTTATTCTTACTGGAGTGGCAAATCATTCGAATAATTGCACAAACCCAATATTCACTCTGTTAGAGTGACATTTTGTTTTATGAGATTTAGACTACTGAAACTTTTGAATGATAGTGTATATTTCTTACATTCACAGATATCCTCATTCTGCAAAATAATTCAAATGCATTTTTCACTTTTCGCAGACGCGAAATGCGTATCGCTGCCGGACGATAAAAACGAGGGTCTCACTGTAATCCGAAACGACGAGACCAGCGTGCTGGTACCCTTCAAGCACAATGTCACTCTGAAATGCGGCAGTAACGGCCGCTACTTGCGCAACACCGGGACATCCGATTTCCGACAGTGCGTATACGATCCCAAACCTGGCTTCCCCGATTATTGGCTTTCTGGTTTGCAACCGGCTTGCCCTCGCGTGGATTGTGGCAAGCCGCTTCCCACGCCCGGCGCCGAATATGGCCAGTTCCTAGACACTAAGTACCAATCCTCCTTCTTCTTCGGGTGTCAAGACACCTTCAAATTGGCCGGCCAGACCAACCGCAACGACAACGTTGTACGTTGTCAGGCGAATGGCGTTTGGGACTTTGGTAACCTAAGATGCGAGGGTCCGGTCTGCGAAGATCCTGGCAGACCGAGCGACGGTTTTCAAGTGGCGCGTAGCTACGAGCAAGGGTCAGAGGTGCAATTCGGTTGTAATAGGCCCGGTTATATTCTCATCAACCCGCGACCGGTGTCCTGCATTCGCGAGCCTGAATGCAAGGTCATCAGACCTCTCGGTCTAGCCTCCGGACGCATCCCGGACTCAGCGATAAACGCTACATCCGAGAGGCAAAATTACGAGGCCAGGAACGTCCGACTGAACTCGGTGACCGGTTGGTGCGGTAAGCAGGAGGCCTTTACTTATGTCAGTGTCGATCTTGGTCGCGTCTATCGAGTGAAAGCGATCCTCGTGAAGGGCGTGATCACCAATGACATCGTTGGCAGACCTACGGAGATCCGTTTCTTCTACAAGCAAGCAGAAAACGAGAATTATGTCGTCTATTTCCCGAACTTCAATCTAACTATGCGCGATCCCGGAAATTATGGCGAACTGGCGATGATAACCCTGCCCAAGTACGTGCAGGCTCGTTTCGTGATCCTCGGTATCGTCAGCTACATGGACAGTGCCTGTTTGAAGTTTGAGCTTATGGGATGCGAGGAGCCGGTAATCGAACCGTTATTGGGTTACGATAACGGATTCTCGCCCTGTGTGGATAATGAGGCGCCAGTCTTCCAAAACTGTCCGCAACAACCGATAATCGTGCAGAAGGGAGCTAACGGAGAATTGTTGCCGGTAAACTTTACTGTGCCAACCGCCGTCGACAACAGCGGCAGTATCGCTCGAGTAGAAGTGAAACCTATAGGTTTCAAAACTCCCATTCGAATTTTCGAAGACAAGTTCGTGAAATACATAGCTTACGATTACGATGGCAATGTAGCTATTTGTGAGATTAACATCACTGTTCCAGGTTAGTAACAATTTTTAACTTTGTTGTCTAACGTTATTTTTTTATCTAATATATATATATATATATATTTAACTTAAATATATTTTAATATATATAAAATATAGATTTAAATTAAATATTTTCATCAATCAAATTTAAAACTATTGATTTGAAACTTACGTTTTAACACAGTGTACGCTAAAAAATATCAGTTATTTTGTCTAACATTGTTTGTAAATTTTAATCAATCTTAATTAAAATATAATAATATTTTAAATAATATTTATTTAAACATTAAATTAATATTAAATTAGTTGATTAATATTAATTACATTAATCAATATTAATTCACATTCTGATATCACAGATATAACTCCACCGAAACTGAGCTGTCCCCAGAGCTACGTTATCGAACTGAGCGACCGACAAGAGAGTTACTCCATTAATTTCAATGAGACACGAAAACGCATTAACGCTACGGACGCGTCCGGCCCAGTGAAGATTACTTTCGCGCCAGAACGTGCAATGATTCGAATCGGCGATTTTGAAAACGTTACGGTATACGCAACGGACTCCAGTGGCAATAGAGCGACCTGTCATTTCCAAGTTTCGGTTCAGGCAACGCCTTGCGTTGATTGGGAATTGAAACCGCCAGCTAATGGTGGTCTAAAATGCGTTCCCGGCGATAAGGGACTGCAGTGCATAGCGACTTGCAAGGCTGGATATAGATTCACCGACGGTTCACCCGTAAAGACATTCGGATGTGAAAACAAACGATGGACACCCTCGTCAATGGTACCAGACTGTGTTTCCGAAAGTAAGTTTCTTATTTTAAGATTAATTTTCTTTTTTATTCGTTATTATTATATTATACTATTTTATACAGGGTGATTCCTAAGTAAGTTTAAAAGATTTAAAGCAATATTTCTTGACTTATTTTATGAAGAAAATTCCTATAAACACATGTCCTAAAGTGCTTTGTTTTCAAAGTATACAAGGTGTCAAAGTTGAGGAAAGAAATATGAAAATTTCGAAAATCTATAAACCACTTAGGCATTTTATCTTAACGAAATTTTATTACACTAAAAAAATTGAACATAGTCTTTTAGGATATGTTTATAGGACTTTTTTTCATAAAATAAGTTAAAGAATATTCTCTTAAATGTTTTTACACTTATTTAAGAGTCATTTTATATAATATATATATAATTTACTAATGATAAAATATTTTTTAACATCTGTGTAGACACGCAACAAGCCGATTATCATGTAATTGCTTCGGTAACTTATCGTGCGAACGGTGCCGTTTCTCGATCCTGCTTACCGATGTATCAGGACCTCATGGCTCAGCATTACACGACTCTTAACAATATTTTGACTCAACGTTGCTCCGCTATTAACGTGAATATGAACGTATCTTTTATCAGATCGGTGCCTTTCCTGATCGAAGAGAATGTTGTCAAGGTATAAACAAAGATCTCAATAGTATAAAATTTTAGCTCATTATTTTTTTACTTTTGCTTCTTTAATTTTTAAAAAGATCTAAAACAAGATTTTTAACAAATTATTAGTTATACATGGAGGAAAAAATTGTAAAGATGTTGTCAGGCTGTCCTATAAGTAGGATGATGGGAAAGAATGGTGTTAATAATGATTCAATTTAATTAAATCAGAACTATTGATGAGAAATAAGATCAACACAAGAAATTTCCTACAAATTGCAGATGGACTTTATTTTGGTGATCGTTCCGGCACAACGTCAACCGCAGTTGTACGATTTTTGTGGTTCCACGTTGAATCTGATCTTTGATTTATCGGTCCCTTACGCGAGCGCAGTTATCGAGCCTCTGTTGAACGTTTCTGCGATTGGTAATCAATGCCCGCCTCTCCGTGCTCTCAAATCATCCATTAACAGGGGCTTCACGTGCAGCATTGGTGAAGTATTGAACATGGATACCAACGATGTTCCCCGTTGCCGTAAGTAGATAGTACTTCGTACTGTTTTTTTATCTTAATCTATACTTACAATTTTCTTAAGGAATTCTATTGCAAAATCTACATATTTTCAGTGCATTGTCCTGCTGGAACCTTCGCCGGAGAGAAACAGAAGCAATGCACAGCCTGCCCGAAGGGCTTCTATCAGAACAGTGATCGTCAAGGTTCCTGCTTACGCTGTCCATTCGGCACGTATACGAAGGAGGAAGGCTCAAAGAGCATAGACGACTGCGTACCGGTTTGCGGTTACGGCACATACTCGCCCACCGGTCTCGTACCTTGTCTCGAATGTCCTAGGAACAGCTACACCGGCGAACCGCCGATTGGAGGCTATAAGGACTGCCAGACCTGTCCAGCTGGAACGTTCACTTACCAACCGGCTGCACCCGGTCGCGATCGTTGCCGCGCCAAATGTTCGCCGGGCATGTACTCGGACACGGGACTCTCTCCTTGCGCTCAGTGTCCCAAGAACTTCTTCCAACCTCAGCATGGCGCGACCACATGTACCGAGTGTCCCACAGACATGTACACGGACGGGTCTGGGTCGGTCGGCTACGAGGAGTGCAAGCCTGTCCAGTGCTCCGACAACGTATGTCAGCACGGTGGTGTCTGCAGAACGTTGGGACACGGGATACACTGCATGTGTCCGGCCGGCTTCTCAGGAAGACGCTGCGAGATCGATATTGACGAGTGCGCATCTCAACCGTGTTACAATGGTGCCACTTGCATAGATCTACCGCAAGGATACAGGTGTCAGTGCGCCAACAGCTATTCTGGCATCAATTGTCAAGATGAGAAATCGGATTGTACAAACGATACATGTCCAGAAAGAGCCATGTGCAAGGATGAGCCTGGATTTAACAACTACACATGTCTCTGTCGATCCGGATACACCGGAGTCGATTGTGACATCACTGTAAGTGTTTTGCTTCTTTTTTTCCATCTAAAATTTGACAAAATTCAATTGGCCAATACGATCAAATCATATTTTATCTGTAAACATTATAAGTTATTTAATTTATATTCCTAATAAAAATTTTTCTTAAAACTTTTTATATAATTCTTCAGACTTTTTTATATTTTAAATTTATGAAAATTTTTGAATAAAATACTTAAAATTTTTCAGATTTTTTAAGTTTTTTTCTAAAATTATAGAAAAGTTTAAAATATATCAGAATTCATATATGTATGTATATGAAGATTTCTAGAAAAAAGTAGACTTTATATTTTTCAAATTTTATAAGATTGTTTCAGAAATTCTTATAATATATATTAGAATTCATATATGTGAAAATTTCTAAAAAAGATGTAGACATCCATATTTTTTCAAAATTACTCTGAAAAGGGTACTTTTTCTGTTAGAATTGGACGAGCAATATGCAATTCCGTTAACAGATAGTAGCGATGGAGTTTTATTTTTCGTAATTAAAAATAAAATAAAAGATACAACATTTTATCAACTATGCCACTTTATCAACTATGTGGATTTTAATTATGATGAAATAATAATAAAATAATTTTTAAGATAATCCTTCCCCCAAAATTGACTCTGAAATAAAATAAATTATTTTGATAGTACAGTATATTAAATACTGTATTAGTACAAATACTTGTGTCTAGAAATTCAAACTGATTTAAATATATCTGCATATTTTAAATATTGTGTTAATCTGAAAAAATCTGAAATATATTCAAATTTTTTCAAATTATTTCTGAAAAATGTTTCAATTCGTTGAAAAAGTCTGAGAAATTTTCTAAATGTTAAAATTTATATAGAAGTTCTGAAAAAATCTGAAGTTACATGAAAAATTCTGAGAAAAAATTTCATCCTGGTCTAATCTTATCTTATTTTCACGTATTTATACAGATAAATCCTTGCACGGCCAGTGGAAATCCTTGCAATAACGGCGCAACTTGCATAGCTCTTCAGCAAGGCCGCTATAAGTGCGACTGTCTGCCAGGATGGGAAGGTCAAAGTTGTGAGATCAATACTAACGATTGTGCTGAGCGACCTTGTCTACTCGGCGCTAACTGCACCGATCTGATCGCCGATTTCTCGTGCGACTGCCCGCCCGGATTCACTGGTAAACGCTGCCACGATAAAATTGACCTCTGCTCTGGCAATCCTTGCCTGAACGGAATCTGCGTGGACAAACTCTTCAGTCACGAGTGCATCTGCCAACCGGGATGGATCGGGGCGGCCTGCGAGACGAATATTAACGAGTGCGCATCCAGACCGTGTCGAAACAACGGTCAATGTATCGACCAGATCGCCGACTACACGTGCACCTGCGAGCCCGGTTACACGGGCAAGCAGTGCCAGCACACGATCGACGACTGCGCGTCGGATCCTTGTCAGAACGGAGCCACGTGCATAGACCAACTGCAGGGTTTCGTCTGCAAGTGCAGACCGGGCTTCGTCGGGCTGCAGTGCGAGGCAGAAATCGACGAATGCCAGAGCGATCCTTGCAATCCGATCGGCACCGATCGCTGCGTAGATCTCGACAACACCTTCGTCTGCCACTGTCGTGAAGGCTACACCGGACCGTCCTGCGAGTTTGACATAAATGACTGCGCGTCCGATCCGTGTCTGAACAGCGCGACGTGTAGAGATGAGGTCGGTGCCTTCAAGTGTATATGCCCGGAGGGATGGAGCGGGGTGTACTGCCAAATAGACGTCGGCATGTGCCAGAATCGACCTTGCCAGAACGATGCCACCTGCGTCGATCTGTTTATGGACTACTTCTGCGTGTAAGTGCACATTTTCAGGATATTTCACATGAATAATAAATTCAGTTGATTTATACGAGTTTTCAATCGACAGCTGTCCGTCCGGAACCGATGGCAAACAATGCGAAACGGCACCGGAACGCTGCATCGGAAATCCATGCATGCATCACGGCCGTTGTCAAGATTTCGGTTCTGGCTTGAATTGTACTTGCCCTAACGATTACACCGGTATCGGCTGTCAATACGAGTACGATGCTTGTCAAGCCGGCGCTTGCAAAAATGGAGCCACTTGCATCGACGAAGGTCCTGGATTCACCTGTATATGCCCTCCAGGATATACCGGTATAACTTCAACATATCCACTTTAATATGTCATCTATTTAATTAAACGTATTTATTCTCAGGCGGAAAAATTTTAATGAAATGTTAACGAATTTTTGATGGAACTTTGATGATATTTTATTGAATTTTATATTCATTTTGAAATATTTTGATTAATGATTTCATCAAAATTTCATGAAGAAGTCAACAAACTTATAACTGAAATTGGAATAATAGATTACTGAAATTTCAATAAAATGTCTTTGTTTTATTATTACAAAATATTTGCAACTTTTTGTTATAATTTTATCAATAATTTTTATTTATAAAATTTTTATTTATTTATTATATATAGTTTCAATAAAATTTCCTTCCTTCTTCATTAAATATTATTAATAACTTTTCGTTGAAATTTTATTACATTTTCATTGAATTCTCGTTAAAAAGTCATCTGATTTTATTAAAGGTAAAAATATTTTTTTATACGAAATGTAATTAAAATGTTATTGAAGTCCATAAAATTGAATGAAACGCGTCATTGAAATTTCATCAAAAATTTTATTAAAAACTAGGATTATTTCTAAAAAATTAATTCTTTAATTATTTTACATTAGGCCAAACTTGCGAGGAAGATATAATAGATTGCAAAGAGAATTCTTGCCCACCATCGGCAACCTGTATTGATCTCACAGGCAAATTCTTCTGCCAGTGTCCGTTCAACCTGACTGGCGATGATTGCAGGAAATGTACGTTTCTCTCAAATTTGTTTTTATTAAAATATTATATTAGATAATTCGTTTTTATATCGTTTAATCTTGGTTTAAAATGTTTACAGCTATCCAAGTGGACTACGATTTGTACTTTAGCGATCCGGGACGCAGCAGTGCTTCCCAGGTCATTCCATTCTTCACTGGCTCCACGAAGAGTCTGACTGTCGCTATGTGGGTGCAGTTTACGCAGAGAGACGAAGCTGGAATTTTCTTCACTCTTTATAGCGTCAGGTATAGGTTCATTTACGCTTTTGTTACGCTTGAAACTTACATAATTCATTATTATCTTCTTTTCAAATAATGTAGCACACGTGTATGTACATATGTAACGTCTTTTCTTTAGCTCGCCGCACGTTCCAACGAACCGAAGACTTATGATCCAGGCACACAGTAATGGTGTTCAAGTATCTCTCTTCCACGACCTGCAAGATGTCTACCTGCCATTCAGAGAATATGCGACCATAAATGACGGACAATGGCATCACGTCGCTGTTGTATGGAACGGTGAGAATGGTGGAGAGCTCATTTTAATCACAGAAGGCCTCATTGCTAGCAAGACTGAGGGCTACGGTAGTGGTAGATCGCTTCCAGCATAGTAAGTGTCTTTTCAAAAAAAATGTTAAAAATTATAAATTTAATTTTAATAAAAACAAATATAGTTGCTATATAATATAAATAAATGTAATAGTTTTACATCTATGTAATATGGCATCCTGGTGAAAGTGTCGGAAAGATTCGGATACAAATTTCGGACAAAAATGGATTCAGGCGGATAGAAAAAAAGAGAGAAAAAAAAGATAGAAAGAAATAGAGTTGAAAAGTTCTTTTCGGATTGTTACCTGATCGTTTTCATTCCGATTAAAACTCGAGAATGGCACGGATTAAGGATCAAAAACCTTGTTTGGACGAGCCTCGGATTCGTTTGAATTGGACTCACGGATTGAGAAAGATTGAAAAGATTATCAGGATATATATAAGTTTCGGGTTCATTCAGATTGGACTCCTGGATTAAAAAGGATTGAATGACTGTTTTGGATTGGTGTCTGATTCATTCGAATAGAACTTGGAGTTGATGCACGGATTGAAAAGGGTTACAAATTTGATTTGGTTTAAGACGGACACAAATTTCGCAACGGTTCGTAAAGGTTCGGAAAAGTTCGTATTAAATTTCTATCCGAAACTTTCACCAGGGCAGTTATATTCGTGGTTTGCTAGAGAAACATTTTTCTCAATGCTTCTCATCCGACAATTCTTTTTCATAATACTTAAAAATAAATATTCATTGATAATTCCACTGTTCTACAGCGCATGGACAGTATTAGGAAAACCACAGAGCGACAATACGAAAGGTTACACGGAGTCGGGCTTCCAAGGTCATCTGACCAAGGTGCAAGTCTGGGGTCGTGCGTTGCACGTAACAAACGAGATTCAAAAGCAAGTTCGCGATTGCCGCACGGAACCAGTTCTTTATCAAGGCTTAGTGTTGACGTGGGCGGGATACGACGAGACCGTGGGTGGTGTCGAGAGAGTCGTACCGTCGCATTGCGGGCAGCGAGTATGTCCGCTCGGTTACGGTGGCAATAAATGCCAGCAACTCGAGGCCGACAAGATCCCGCCCAGAGTGGAGCACTGCCCGGGCGATCTTTGGGTGATCGCGAAAAACGGATCATCGATTGTCACCTGGGACGAACCACTTTTCAGTGACAATGTCGGCGTCATTAGGATCCAGGAGAAGAATGGACACCGATCTGGGCAGACTCTGTTGTGGGGCACCTACGACATCAGTTACGTGGCTTACGATCAGGCCGGAAACTCTGCTAGCTGTAGCTTCAAAGTTTACGTATTGTGTAAGTAAAGTCATCTCTTCAGCCAATATTTCTCCAATATATACGCTAAAATATTTTTTTTATCAATAATAATAGTTTTTTACCAATTTGTATGCAAAAACAACTGCGGTGGCTCAGAGAAAGGCTTTTATTATTATATTTTGTAATTATTTGATTGATTCACTTGAGCCAGAGATATTTTGTATTATATTGATATTTTTTTTAATTGTTGCGTGCACGTAAATTTTCGAAATTTATATGAATTCTTATTGCAGCCAACTTTTGCCCGTTATTGGACGATCCTATTGGTGGCGTGCAACAATGCAAAGACTGGGGTTCGGGTGGCCAATTCAAGGTCTGCGAGATTTCTTGCAACGCCGGTCTTCGATTCTCACAGGAAGTCCCTAAATTCTACACGTGCGGTGCAGAAGGCTTCTGGAGACCCACCAGTGATCCTAGTCTACCTTTGGTGTATCCAGCTTGTACGAGTAAGCATCTCATATGCATTTGATCCGTTTTTTCTCACAGCGCTTTTATTTTCTGAATAAATTAACATATACTCTGTTTCAGGCGCTACATCAGCTCAAAGGGTCTTCAGAATTAAAATGAATTTCCCCACATCAGTACTCTGCAACGAGGCCGGTCAAGGTGTACTCAAACAAAAGGTTCGAAATGCCGTGAACTCTTTGAACAGAGACTGGAATTTCTGTTCGTATTCTTACGAAGGTAATACACAATTTACAAACGGATTATCATCTACGACAAAAAACAATCACAATACACAAGTTTTTCCACCCATTTTGTGGCCCTCAAAATTTGAATTAAATTGTATGCTAAATAACGCTTTATATAATAGGACATTAAATTTAAAAAAATTTTAAGACATGAAAGAGTTTTAGAGATACGAGGAGTCAAAGTATCCAAATTCCTAATATTACAAGCATATTAAACATAAAAAGAAAGTTAAAATTTCTTTTCTAACAATGGGATTTTAACTAAAATTAGTCAAAATGATTTTCTGACTATCGTACTAAAAATTTGACCCTTCCACCCTACTTGTTTAATTTTTTAACAAGTAAAACTATGACCAAAAAGTTATTTTGTTAAATTTCTTGAAAGTGGAAATAATTTATATTTCTTTTAATTAAGAAATTATATTTTCAAGAAAGGCATATACTTAAAATAAGTATACTTTTTACATGTAATTGCACATTTCCTGCATTAATTTAATTTCTTTTACTTATCATTTTTTTAGGCACTCGCGAATGCAAGGATCTTGATATTGATGTAAATTGCGATCATCGCGTACGTACAACGAGAGAAACGAATGAGGAAGACGGTGGAACATACGTCGTTTCTGCTGCCGTGCCCGCGGAACCGTAAGTATACACAAATTATGATTTTCCAATTATCAAACGTCTTAGAAAATGTTGAAACGTTTGCAGATGCAAATTATAATTTTTCCCTGGTATGAAAATTTTAATAAAATTTCTATAAACTTTGTTTTCTATAAATGTTTGATAAAATTTCAATGAATATGAAATACAATTTTAATTATACATATTTTTCTGATAAGATAATTTTCTGCATTTAATAAAAAGTAGATAACACTTTAATGACGATTTAATGAAATTTTAACAAAAAATTATTAATGCTATTTGATGAGAAAATAAGGAAATTTTATTGAAATTGTAATAAATTTTCAATGAATCTGTAACGAAAAATCGTCAATATTTTATTAACGAATTAATAACATTCAAATTTTAATAATTTATTATTGTCGTTTTATTATAAGTTTGTTGATTTTTTCATAAAATTTTGTAGAAAATTTAATAAAATCACTGGTCAAAATGTTTCAAACATAAAATGTTATCAAAATTTTATCAAAATCGATAAAATTTTATTAAAATTTTCCCACCAGGATTAAATACCACGTCAACTCAATCATCGCAATAAATGTATGTTCCTCTCATTTAAAATAATTTATAGTATGTGTAAATCATAGCTTGCTTTTATATCTCGATCATACCGATCGCTTATTATTAGACACTGCAGTCAGTGTCTATTTTATTGTCCGCGTCACGCGTTTCGCTTACAGTGAACCTTCGTACTGAGTATTTTTGTTACTTGTGTTGCATCATAGAACGAGAAAGGGTCGCCAAGGCAGTGACACCTACGAGGTGGAGATCTCGTTCCCAGCTATAAAGTAAGGATAGCTCGATTCACGCCAGCGAGACTCAATTCATTTACATTGTCTTGCCCGCCATTCGTTATCATCTCTAATACGTTGCCATTCATACACCGTGCAGTTTGTCATAATTTCCCGCGTTAATCACGTTTCAGTGTTCATTCGTCTCCTACGATAATAGCGCATAACTCTTAGATTGGTAATAAGCATCGAAAATTCATCGAACAAATCATACTAACGACTAATCCTACAGCTAGCAAAGTGTCAGGGATCAAGCCTTATAGCTGCGAAAGTAAAAGCTGCACGTTCTTACTAACTGATCACGACCGATCACCATACATACAGGTGGGACGTCATCGTAGCGAGCTGCAACAGGTGTTCACATATTTTCCGACAATGATAACAATGTAACAAAATCAAAATGTGTAACCAAGCTGTGAGGTCGCTTAGCATATTTTAATTTTGTTAAAACAAGTGATCTATTATTTTGTTAGAAAATGATATTGACTCACAAAATCGAAAACTCAAGCATGTACAATTATAAGTGTCACAGAAATTAATTGACTAGAATTTCAAAAATAATATATAAATCATGGAAAGAATTTTCTCTTAGAATTTTCTCTCAAAATTATGATAGTCATGGAACAATACGGTATTTCGAAAAATTCATGTGATTTTCTATAATTTATTAATATCCATTACAATAAAATGTAAAGTATATTTTACTAGAATGTACAAATTATTAAAATTATACACTGAAAAACTCGTTTGGTTGAATAAAACAAAATTTCATTGAATTAAATCTCTTGTACAAATATGAGCAAAAAAAAGTGTTCTTTGAGAGACCTAACGAAACTAGTTAGTTGGAAAATTTTTTAATATTAATTTTATAATATTATTTAATAGAAAAAGAAAGAGATTGATGGAATATCATTTTGTTTTCTTAAAATAACTCAGTAAATATTAACGCTAATTCTTATCAACACCAGTTGTTAGCCAGAGAGTTCTACCAATCACCTTCTAGGTAAAAATTTATTGAATATATAGAATTAACATAATTTATAATTTACTGAAGAGGGAAAAGAAGATGCGTTTGTGAAATAGAAGGGAGGTCATGGTCATACTAACAACTAAATGTCATAAAAGGCAATTTTAATTATAAAAGATCACAAATTAATGTTCCTTTGTAAATCTCACTTACATAAAAAGTGCCACAAAACAAAATTTTTATAAAAAAATTATTTTATAAAATATATTTTATTTGAAAAAAAGATAATTTTTTAAAGTAATTTCTTTGCTACTAGAGAGTAAGCATTATGCAACGTCCACTATAAAGTTGTGAAGTCGCAGCAGTCTTATGCTCATAATGCAAATGGCTCACGACCATTTCACAACTCATTATATGATTTCTATAATTTTATATGACGAATTCGTATACATATTACAGTACGCATTAAATTCAATTACATTATTTGTAAGCCACATTTAGCTTTCAAGCTAGATTAAAGTTAAAAATTAATATCTAACATACTTCTCAAAATTACGTAGAGAACATACACCTGTAAAAATCGCTGTTACCTGCAAAATTGATTCAGCTTCTTTAAAAACTAAATTCTTGATTAGTATATTTAAATTTTATTCACTACACTAAAATTATGTATTGTTATAATACATAATCTTTTTTTAATTCTTAGAAAAGATAAAGAATAAATTAAACTAAAATTAAATGTTAATTTTGGAAAGGAACATTAGTAGTAAAATTCTTTAAAATACCATGTTGTTCCACAAAATATCATGGTTTTGTGGATAAAACCAGTTCTAGAAAAGTCTCTCTAATTAGATTTATGTATTTATTTCGCTATTTTAAATTCTGTAATACGCATTCATTTAACAGTGATTCAACAGCCTCAGTTTACAATTCCAATATACATTTTGATAACGTACATGATCAACAACGACAGCGAATAAATACAGAAATTTGCGTATATTATTTAAAATTGCTAAGGGTATGAGTGCGGTTTTAACCTGCGGTACACGAGTCTACTGATGAGGATCCTGGTCCAAATACAAGGCTGCCTTAACTATACTCATCTCAAGATAACGGCTGTATATATTTGCGCAAATCCTTCCATGCCTGTTGCTACCATAAACATTTCAGCGATTTACAAAAATGATAACTCTCGCTTATGTTTCGCAGTGATCCGATTCTGAATGCTAATTCGAACGAGCGTTCTACTGTACAAATGTTGCTTGAAAGACTGATCCTGGAAGAGGACCAATTCGACGTCCACGACATTTTGCCAAATACAGTGCCAGATCCCGCATCTCTTGTCCTCGAATCCGATTACGCCTGTCCTATTGGTCAAGTTGTTATGGCACCGGATTGTGGTAAGGCATTATGTTTTATAAATTATTAATAAAAATAATTTCTTCAAAATAATCAAATCTGTATCCGTGAAATAACAGCATACCTTTGTTTAATTTTAGAAAATATACAGGATTATTCTTATTTACTCTAAAAAATTTTAAGGGGGGCGTCCTTCAACTTTGATACTGCATCTTTGAGACTAAGCGGTTTTGAACATATCATATGAAATTTTCAACTTGAACTAATGACAGGAATCACCACTTAAAATCATTTAATATACTTAAAGACTATTTGTATTTCACAAATGTGCTTTTTGGCGATAAAAGCACTCGAGATCGAAGCTCATTATCAATTGTCTTGTAGTACCATGTGCGGTGGGCACTTTCTATGACGAAGAGACGAAGCAATGCGTATCCTGTCCCGTGGGTACTTACCAGAGCGAGTCCGGACAATTAAAATGCAATTCCTGCCCGATAATTGCCGGCCGTCCCAGCGTGACCGTGGGCCCTGGAGCGCGTAGCGCGGCGAACTGCAAGGAGCGTTGTCCTGCCGGCAAGTACTACGACGACGTACTCGGTCTCTGCCGTAACTGCGGCCATGGATTCTACCAACCGAATGAGGGCAGCTTCTCCTGCCAGCTGTGCGGTCTCGGAAAGACCACGAGAACGGCTGAGGCAGTCTCACGGGAAGAATGTCGAGACGAGTGCGGATCCGGACAGCAGTTGGCAGTCGAAGGAAAATGCGAGTCTTGTCCGCGCGGCACTTACCGAACCCAAGGGGTGCAGGCAGCCTGCCAATCCTGTCCACTCGGCAGAACCACCCCGAACATGGGATCGGCTGAGATTGAGGATTGCTCGCTCCCAGTCTGTGAACCCGGAACATTCCTCAACGGCACCCTCAACGAGTGCGTAGAGTGTAAAAAAGGAAGTTATCAATCGGAGCCGCAGCAAACCTTCTGCATCCCATGCCCGCCGAACACCAGTACCAAAGGATCTGCTGCTGTGAGTTTTTCTTTTCTAAAATATTAATAAATAGGGGGAGACCGGGGCTATTCGGAAGACGGGGCTATTCGAAAAAATGGAAATATCTTTGTATGAGTACATGTTATAAATTTACTTTAAATACTGTAAACGCGTCCTAATGTAACGACGCTGCTAATAAAGTTTCGTTGGCGACGGCGTCATATTGAAGTCGTGGCAGTGAAAAATGTGTTTTGCGACAGTCGAAGTAATCTCTTAGAGTCAGCATTTCTTCGAAATTTAAGTAAGATAAATAAGATTTTTTTTTTAAACTTTGAATNCCAGTTGAATGTATTTGAAACATTTCGTGTTTACTTTTTGCTGTGTGATGTCTATTTTTGTAGACCATACGCAATAATGCGCAGAGTTGACGCCGGGATTATTCGAAACACCGAACGTCGAATCGTCGTTCGGATGATTTTTTTCTTTTATATTCGCGTTCTATGTACCAAA
>QKQZ01011118.1:0-11498 GCA_003595255.1 Solenopsis fugax | reverse complement strand
ATATATATATATATATATATATTCATACATACATATATACACACACACACATTAATTTTTTACAATTTAAGCACAAAGAAACATTGCCTTCTGATTATAATTTTACAATTAGAATTATAATTTAATGAAAAAAAATGAAAAATATAACTCGAAATTTAGTTGTATCAAATTTTGTTTAGAATCAAAAAATCTTAATTCTCGCGATCTCTCTGAGAATTTCGAATTAAGTCCAATTAGGTTTGACGAAATTTTTAAGTTTTTCACCGCTGTGCTCTTGCTATGATTTCTCCTCTTTTTCTTTGTTGTATCTTTCTAGTTCTTTAAGGAATTGCGCCTTGGGCTTCATGACGTTAGGACGATCACCTCGACATTTGGGGCAGAACCATTTACCCTTTGGTTTTGTCGTTAAAGAGACACAAGAAAAATGGAACCATTCTATGGGACAAAGATCGTTGTCACAAAGAATCATCTCGCCGTATGATATCTGGTCGCATAGACAGTATGTCGGCTCGTCAGGATCTATAGCGAGATCATCTTCCGGTGGCGGCGGTGTATCTTCACGATGCTGGTTCTGTTGATTACCTTGTCGAGATTTCCGCTTCTTCTTTTTACCAGTCGTCGCTGCCGCTGTCTTCTTCTGATTTCCATTACTCGTATTGGATAATGCCGAAGATCTTGTTTCCGTCATTCCGACCATCATGTCCATGGAACTCGATTCTATCAAGGTTTCGGTCCTCGTTCTCCTGGCACGTTTTGGCTGACGTTCCGAGTTGTTTGCGTGGCTCGCGTTATTTGAATTGTTATTCATATTCGATTCACGAACTGATTCCGAATTTTCTTGCTCCTTTCCAAAGTCTACAAGATGATGAAAAGTTAAACAATGATGCTCTAGAATTATACATTCTTAATTTTATAGATTTAAGAAAAGTGCAAAATATTACCTAAATTTCGATAATCCACGTCCAACTGTCTTGATTTATTCTCGATAAGATCTTGTACTTGTTGAACAATTTGTAATTTTTCGTCTCCTATCTCCTGTGCTGCTATCAGGGCTTGCTGTACTCTCATTAATGCTCTTCTTTTGACAGTGGGATCCGTGTCGTTTCGTAGCACCTCCTGTTGTTGATCCATTTCATGTAGATATGCTGCAGAATAAAATCACCAAAACACATTATCATCAGCTAAGATATAGATAAGATTTATAATAATTATTCTTACAAGAGTCACCAAATTCACAAATAAAATATAACTTTTTATTGTAAATAAAACTTGATATAAATTTGAACCTAACAAAAAGAATCTGGTAATTACTAATTTCAATCAAATTTTATAAGTGTACATTTTTTACTCATGCTATGGTAAAACTGTAGGACCCAATATTTTATGGACAAAGACCCATCTAAGTCAACAAAACAGTCAAAAAAAATTTAAATAGTACAGGAGAAATAGGAACATGCTAAAATATTTCTAACATAAAAAATACAATGCAAAAATCAATTTTGCAACAAATTTTTATCAACAAATAAATTATTAAAAGTTACTGTAAAGGAAAACTGATTGCTCCAATTGATTTTAATAGGAAAGGAACACATAATTTTTTCTGAAATTATTTTTTGTTTATACAAAAAACTGATATGTTGGCAGAAAATTGTCATCTTTTTTAAAATGTCTGATTATTGGGATCTTACAGTTTTACCATGATATAAATATAACTGAATACCACACATTTATAGAACTTCTGAGCAATAGACTACCTGACTACCAAGTTCACCTTATAAGTAGCTGTGAACTTAAACCTAAGTATATAATATTACATATTATAAACTTGATATAAATAAAACCCAGTACTTTTTTATTTCTTATAACCAAAAGTTTTGTTCACAGATTTCTGAATATTGTCGCCTTATTACTTTTTTAAATTTGAACATAAAAGTGTAAGAGATGGTCCAAAGAACCATCCAAAGAAATCGGAACGAGATTACTTTTATATTGGAAGAGGAGCATTGTTATACTGGTAAACCATCCAATTTCAAACAAAATTATAAAAAAATTGTTTAATTATTATATATTTATAAATGACCCAGCATACGAAATATGTCGATTGGTAAAAGCCACATAAGATATCTATCAGACTGGCAAGAAAGAAACGAATGGTATTAAATTAGGTGTTCAGGAAATAGGAGACCCAGAGCCATTGGTGATCGAGAATTCGGCCGAACTTACTTTGACAAGTGGCATCCAGCTCGCGGAGTCGGGAGACATGTCGTTGCAAGTCATTTGGCAGATTTTCCACGCAATCCAGATAGTTCTCGATGTACGTCGCCGAGTAAAGCGCCTCGACCACCGCCTGGTTCAGCATCGCCACGCCGTTCCTCCGTTCGTCTTTTGTTTTTGAATTTTCTCGGCGCAACGATGATACACAAGACCGTCAAGAATTGGCATCCACTGTTGTGATCCTTCTACACGGACCATCTATACGGCGTATGCGGAGCGGGTATGCGGTATGCGGGAGCGTGCGTAATTAATTGATCATTGGTAATTTGTGCAGGATAGATGGGCGGCACCACTGAGCTGCGTTCAGAAACATCAGAATTATGGAGGTAAGAAAAATGTCGTAATCGTAAGAAATTGGCCAATCACAGGCTGCAAATGCTTTCGAAGCGTTTGATTAACCAATTGGAACAATTGTGCGATAGGTTTTAGCCATCCAATCAAACTAATCAGCCATTGGTCTGACGTCACTGGCGGTCGCGGCACGGACGGCCAATCGCGCATCGCGACTGTATTTGATTTCCGAACGACAGAGGGGGAGAGTCCTGGCTGATCCAGCAGCGTACTGCAGCAAAATTCCGTGAATCTTCGTTGTCTGTCCCGTGTGGTCCCGTGCACAGCAGCCCGACCTCCAGCCGCCGAAATGACGTCGACCAACACGTTCCAGGGCCTCGCCGATAGCTGCCGTAAATCCAGCAAGTGAGTGCCCGCCATTACTCGCGTTTTACTTGCGCTGCCTCTCCGCCGGCGAATCCGAGGATCGCCCTTCCTACACCACCCGTCGCCGGTTGACGTTCGCGAGGCGACGAACGAAAATTGGCGCAAGACGAGCGACAATTCCGACGGCTTTTATTAGCAATCCGTGCTAGTTGCTTTATTTAAATGACACTGCACAGACGAAACATCAACAAGTTTTCTCCTATTTATATATGTCCTACTTGTTTTTTGTTTTAATTAGATTTGAGCGCTGCTCTTGGCGCCAGAATCATGCAGATATACATGTAAAATGTTCTGCATTGTTGATTTTCAAGATTATCATCGAAGTTTTCGTAATTTTATTTTAATTTATTTTAAATTTTTAAGTCGAGTTTCCCGATGGAATTCTGAGTATCTTTGTTCTTAATCGGAATCTTCGAATAGATGCACATTTAGATAATGCCGATCCTTTTTTATCACGTGTACCGTCATCGGCAAAGTATTTTCGTAGATATACTCGAGTTTGAAATACTTGCTCATGAATTAATAACTTTTTTATACACGCGTCGATTCTTTGTTCGTCAGGGAAGGATATTAAATATCACGCATAATGTATAAATAGTAATCATTTAATTTATTTAACGCGAAAAAAAATCTTACGCGCGTTCGTAAATTCTTTTTTCTTTTTTTCTTACTCATTTTTTTGTTCGCATTTACGCTGTAAATAAATTTTCACGGCCTTTAAATTTAAGGACAATAGAGTATTGATTTTACATATAACTAAAAACCATTTTTTATTTATTTTTATTTTACACCATTATTCGCATTTACTGTCGATAAATTCGTTCAAAGAAGTTCGTGAAGTCGACGCTAGATGGCGCGCGGTGTATTGGAAAGTGACAGCGCGCGTTAGTAGTACAATTACACTTTTAATTATTTAATAAAGAATAAAGAAAATAATTTTAATAAATTCAGATTACAATATGTTTTTCAAATGAAAAAGATAAATTAGTGAATAAATTTTGTTAGTACAGTAAATGAACGTCAATGAACATCAATGAACGTTGATTTTGGCCACATCAATTAATAGAAAGTCAAAATTTCTATAAATATTCGTTATAAACACTAATTATTTAATATTTAAATGTTTAATAATTACTTGATTAATAATTATTAATTTATTTTATTATTTAATTCAATTCAATATTTAAAAGGGAGGGAAGAGGTTCAATATTCAATAATAAATTTAATCCTGTCCAATTTATTTAATCATGCTCAGAAAAAAAATTTTGTACATTTAATTATATACATCAAATATCGATATCATATAATTATATGTAAAAAATTTTTTCCCGGGTGTCTAAAAAGTATTTTTATCTTTATTCAGTGATCTCAAGGCTAAGTTTTGTTATTTCTGTCGAAAAAAAAATCGACCACTGTATGAGAACCTGTCGACATTAGAGGGTCGCTCATTCCGGAATAGACTGTCTAGTTGTTTGTAGAAGCGGAACGCGCCGAAGATATATTAGTCATAAAAAATTTTTTCTCGGGTTTGTGCGAGCGTAGTATGCTCACGAGATGAGTATCGTATATTTAAGCACGTTTAGAGTGAGTATTAAGGAAGTCCTGCGGTTTCGCGCGAAAGAGAAAGCGAGGGAGAAAAAGAGACTCATCCCCACATATACGCACACACGGGACTTTGTAAAGCTGTATATCTTGCCAGCATTATTTTGCAAGGAAACGAGCTATGTGCTATAGAAAATACTGGCGGTTTATCGCGTATCGTCTAATCATCGCCGGTGCATGCTTGCAATCAATGAGGTACTGTATATTCGCTCACGTGTGCGGAACGCATACATGTGCACGTATGCAGTGTCTCGGCATTGCAGTATCTCGAAACGATTATAAACGAGCATCTACCCCTTTCCCCTTTCAATACGGCGAGGCTGTGTGATACTACGTTGAATCCGCGGTATATCTTATAGGATATCTCAACTGTTTTAATGTACAGTCCGTTCCACAAAGGCACATGCACTAAGATTGATCATTTATTATATGTAAAATTTAAATAATTTACTTTACGTGTATATAAGAAACTATGTAAATGTTTTATATGTGAACAATAATCTATGGATCATAAAAGATTAAGATTACATCAGAAATAATGAAAATTATATTCCGTTTTTTTATTTTTTAATATTATATATTTTTATTTTATCAATACTAGTCAGATATATTAATTATTAATTTTCTAACTTTAATTTTTTTTTTTTTCTGTATTACGTTATCCAATTTATAATAATTTATATTGTTTTACATTGCTTGTTTACATGAAGAAAAATACGATTTCAAGAAAAATGCATTTAAAGTTTTGAATACTATTGATGCACAATTTTTGTATACTTACAGTTAATTTCTGATTAATCTGTGTTTAGTCTCTGGTCCATAAAATAGATCTTCTACTTCTTAAAACAATTTATTCGTCTCCTAGTCATTGCTTCAATCAGCAATAGGAGCATTTCTTATGATTTGAGCGGATCGAACGGTCGGATGTTCGACTATCTGCTAAATCGTTTATAACTTCGCCAATTTCTCAAATTTTGAAATAATACTTTAGGAACATACTTTTGAGATATCCTACTATAAGAATATGAAAAAAATTTTCAATATTTTGAAGGTTTTAGACCAGGATCTCTGCGTGCGCCAGAAAAAAGTGTTTGACCGGTGGAAACGCGCGTTCTCATTACGTTTAAGAGTAATGTATGCCGATAATTAAAAGAAACGCGTGAACAAACAGTAGTCGCTGTACTATTCCTCTATTTTCATTTAAATTTCTTCATCCCTTCATTTCGTTTTATTTAGATTTCCGTTACGTGCACGCATACATTATGCCCCGCGAGGTTTCCCTCGCAGTATTATCGCGTCCTGGTTTTGCGTAATTACGCGGTGCTCGAGCTATGATGATTGGACAAGACACGAACCTCGTGTCCCGACGTGTCGCGGGTTTTTTTTTTTTCAGGGTGCCAACATATGGTTTATTATTTTGTATCGGATACGCGTACGAAAGGGGAACGTAATGGCGTGTTGTTGTTGCTCGTAAAGGCTACGGGCGCCATGGGTACACGCCCAATGCGAATGCTACTCACGGTATCAAGGGCTAGTCCTGTCACACATGACTGAACGAATAAAAACGTGATATTAAATTAACAATGTAGCTAAGGGGTCCAAGAGTTTCTGGAGTTCCACTTTAATTCTTAATAATTTCTGTTAATCAATCTCGTGCTTTTTAAATATTTGACGTAAAATTCAACCTTCTAGATTCTAGAGTATCATGGGAAAATGGTCAATAGGAGATGCAGTTGTTTACTCATTGAATTAAGTTATTTTAATCTTTTAATTGGTAGATGGGTTGGTCCCAGACAACGAAGAAATATAGGATTAGAAACCTTGTTCTGGAAAAGAAAATTTAGAGAGTTCTTTTTTTTTGCATTCCTCTATGTTCTAAGAGTTTAACAAATGTAAATTTAAATATAATATACTAATAAAAAAATATGATAATAATATTTCTTTGGGGTGTTGTCAGCATCCCATCAACTTACATAACTTTTCACCACCTACCTACCTAAAGATTAATTCAATTGTTCAAATGTTTGTAGTAAAATGATGGTATGGTATTTAAAAATAAAGGCGCGATTTAATTACCCCGAGTAATTAAATAAATCGATTAAATTTTTATTCGTAGACGTAGTAATCAACTAATCATCATCTATGATAATCAAATCGGTGTTAATCGTTTTTATCTTTCGTCGTGAGAATCCTCGTTTCTAGAACTCTCAACAATGCGTTCTCTTTTTTTTCTGAGGCGACTTGTTCCAATGCATCGAACGCATTCGCGGAACGTCGCCGCGTGCGAGTAATACAAGCTCTAAGCTTGTGACTCATCGCGGCTGCTAGCGTGCCACATAGAGGCGTATACATTTAGGGCTCCGAAGCCTCGTAATTGCATAGGTACACGACGTTTCTGCCTACCCTTTGTTCGTTGTCCTTCGTTCAATTGGTTATCTTCGTTATCTTTCTCTCTCTCTCTCTCTCTCTCTCTCTTTTTGTCTCTTTCTCTCTTTAGTTCCCGACAAACTCGCCGCTGCACGCCGCGTGCAGGAAAGGCTTCCATGTAGTACATGCGTTACGTACGTATACACGTGGGGATGAGGAAATGACGCCGGCAATTTGCGGCGCGACGTCCGCGAATTCGTGGAATTCCGCGATCTCGCAGTAAGCGGCTTGCTCGTTCGCGATCGGGTTATTATATTAAAAAAAAAGCGTTTATTCGTTTTCTACAATTTATGAGATGTAAATTGCAAGTATTGAAAAATGTAAATTCTTCTACCGTATTTATCTTTCATACAAGAAATATTTAATTGATGTTAAATTGGTTTTTATCATTCGTATTTCATCTAATTAAATTGCTAGCAGCGCAATGTTCAAAGTAGTAATATGCCTCAGCGGTTTTTTCAGCTCGAGTAAATAGACTTCTGTACAAATGTCTATTAGAGTTTTATTAGTATATGTAAAAAATTTGATTAATTCGTAATGCTACTTCCTCATCAAAGAAAACGCTATTTTACGTAAGAATCACAATGGCAAACAAAAAATTAAAAATAACTTGTAAACCAATAAGAAAAATGTGCTCAAATTTTACATAGATTATTTCATTATTACTCAGGTGTAATTTTTTTTAATTTTTGATAAAACTTTGAGATGTGACACGTATCTCTTTAATTCATGTTTGATTGACTCCATATTGTAATATAATTAATAATCAAATTAAACTTTACATTGATTAATAATCTCTTAATGTCTGTCATATGTTGCCTCATCGCGAGCATGATTCGGAAGTGAATTAAATTTATAGATACTTGTACATCTTTATCGTCACGTTATTTTTTTCTTTGAAAAATAGAAACTGCATCGTGACTTTATCATAAAGAAAAATTAATTTGTTATCACCTGATATAAATTTAATCGGACAAAATTGAAAGTGGAATAAGAGTAGGTATATATTATTTCTATTATATTATGTAAGAAAAACGCAATTATTCCGATCGGAATTATTTCGAACAATTCCGTATAGTACATTCCAAGGACTTATGATAAATCGAGCAAATATTAAGGAAGTAGACTGCACCGAAAGTGGGTTGAAACGTATTTTTAAGTAACCGCGGAGATTTTGCACAGAAAAGGAAGAACGAGAACACGGCGACACGGTCGGTAAGATAAATATAACCGCTGTCGCTGGCCCGGTTTTAGCGTGTATTCCCAGGAGAAAATCACCCGGTGTCCGTGACTGACAACGACGAGCCTAAGGGCAGAGCCTCGTAGCTATTTGCTGGCTGACCTGTAAGGGTTTAAGGCTCCCGCGAAGTCGCATCCGCCTTGCGACGCACCTGTCTCGGTTTATTCGCACGCAACTTCATTCTTCGTATCAACAATTTTTTAAAATTCTCTTGTTTTTTTCGCCATATACTTCAGTATGGGAAGGGACGAATTTGCAAGCTTGTGTCTATTTTAACAAATTATATTATTATTGCAAAAATAAATTAACTCTACAAGTTTTCAAGCTTTTTGAATCGTTAACAATAACATATTTGAATCGTAACATTGCACGGATAACATTGAAACATTGAAACTAATTACACCGTGTAATGTCTCTGAAACGTCTTTGTAAGGTTGTAGCAACGTCGAAATATTCGCAAGAAATGTTTCTGAAATATTACGGAAATATTTCGATGAGGTTGCTGCAATGTCGTCTTTGATTTTATTTACAACACATTTGTTTCACGTAAAAAGTATGCACAATATTTATAATTAAAAATACAAATGCAAATCACGTCAAGTATCAATGGCTTAATTGTTATTTCTAATAAAAAATTCATATATATTATTATCATATATTGTACGATAAGAAAATACACACGTATTTTCTGTGTATTTTTTTATTGTAACAATTGATATACGACTTTTTTTATTAGAAATAATAAATCATCGATACTTCATATAATTTGTTCTTTTTATATGTTAATTATAAATATTATACATATTAATTATAAATATTAAATTTAAAAAAGTGTTCCAATTCTAGCATTTTCATGTAGATTTTTGTAACATTTTTTAAATTTGTATAGAATGTTATAAAATTTTTTTCCGCCAGAGAAATGATTGCAGGAATATTGCAATTACAATGTTCCAAAAAAGAGCAATCTCAGAAACATTATAAGTGAGTAATGATATACAATTGAGACGTCTCTACAACATAACCGAAACCTTCTATGCTATCAGGGCAGATAACAATTCTTGCGTGCAAGTTTAAATTTGCGCGCGTTACGCATGTAAACTTTGTAAAAGGTTTGCGTGAGTTTCGTTCGTAGAACACGTTTCGTTGTACATATTGCATGCAAGTAGCTATTCTGAAAAATTTTGCGCGTGAATATCCAGTAAATCACGATTCATACTACGCAAGCAAAATCTTATTCCAACGCGTCATCATATAGATAACACGTGGCCAGCAAAATGTTTTCTGGGTCAATACAAGTGTCGTTATACTTCATACGAGTAGAAAACCCTCGTCGCCTGAGCGTGAGGTTCCCCTAAATCTCACCCTGTATTTCGCGTTGTAACCACAAGGCTTAAGGCCCAGTGCACAGTTGCACGCTGTCGACGTGCCGCCTCTTCCCTCTCCACTCTCTTTTTTTTTCTCTCTCTCTCTCTTTCGTGTACGCGCTTGGAAGTCGTCGTCGTGCAACTTCGCGCCGCACCTAGCTGCCGATCCACCATCAGTATTTCGCGATCGTGCGCAACCAACAGCGGCTGATCGGCCAAGCGTAGCGTTGTCGTGCACACTCTCTCATACGCGTCTCTCTTCTTATCTCGTGCCACGCTCCGACTCTCTCTCTCTTTCTCTCTCGGCTTTTCGGAGGTGGCGCCTCCACTTTGCGCTCGCGGCGCGCACGTCCTTCTTCCTGCGGGGCCTCAACTCGCGCCCTCTCGCTCGCACTCGCGCTTCGGTCTCTCGCTTCGTCCTCTCCTTCCTTTTCGTCCCGTACCCGCGCGACAACGACAGACGCGCCGAACCGCACGAACGGAAGAAACGCGTCATACGTGACCCAGCTTGACCCGCGTCATTCGCGTTCGCGCGTGTGCCGGTACGAATTTCGTTGCGTGTTCCGTGCTTTCCTCGCGTGGACGGTTGCTTGTCGCGCGACAGTTCTCCGCTTCAGTGTGCTTTGAGGTTAGCGAGTGGACGGCGGTTACTCCGGGGGAGAAGAAAGATGTGGGCCGGTCAGGACGACACGCAGAGATTCAAGACCAGGTGCGTTCCTCTCTCGCTTGACGCTGGCGCTCGCTTTTCCGCTCGATTTTTTTTACACTCTTGACAACTGTTGCCCAACCGTGATCCAGCGGTTGCGCCTTTCCCCGTGCCACGATCGAACGACGTGGTGCGATATCGAGATAGCCGAGCGTTACTCCATTTTAGTCGCAGTTAAAAAGAACGTTACTCCAAAAGTGCGCTTTAACTCTTTCACAGTGTATCACATATGAGACTTTTTTTTAATTTTCTTTTTTTAACTTTTTTTATCATGTAGTATTTATCAATGCTATTGGACTTTTTGTTGTTTTCGACTATATAAAGGTTCAACCTTGACTCTCCAATGATCATTTGTACAATATTGCTAATGCTTTTGTTGTTATAAACGAATTAATATTCCAAAATGCTACTTTTTTATATTAAATTCATTTATATGTTGATTATTCTACATAAACGCATATTTTTTTTTTAATAATGTAGGTTATCCTCTGAGGAACAAAATATTTTTTGCAGATTTTTTGTACGTTCAATTTTGCAGTAACTTGAAAGATTTATGCGTTGTATATTTATGTATTTATGTACAAAAATTTTTGGAGCTCTTAATTTCAAATTTTCTATATTAATATTATTCAAAACTGTAGGGTCTAATTTTCAAATATTTTGTCTGGCATGTTGAATTTTAACTTTTAGAAATCTAATAATTGATTTGAATTCACAGACTCTAAAAATCTATAATAACATGCATAATGTGAAGATCATGCCCCCTCTCCGAATTATCTGAAAGGGTTAAAGTCGTCCATTAATGATCTTTGAATAAAATTAACATTTTAAACATAGAAATATTGAACATAGATTTTGCTAAAATAAATATACATAAATTAAAATAGTATGGTTTATAAAAAATTGAAAATCAACAATTGAAGAATCTCTTTCTGCTAAATAAAATAATTTTTTGCCAATGTTTTAGCAAATTTGGCTTTGCTATTTTTTAATTAGGGGAGACCNTAGGGGAGACCAGGGCTATTCGTTAGGTGGGGTAATTCGTAAAAATGGAAATATCTTTGTATGGGTATATGTTAAAAATTTACTTTAAATAGTATAAACGCGTCCTAATGTAACGACGTTGCTAATAAAGTTTCATTGGGGACGACGTCATATTGAAGTCGTG
>QKQZ01011110.1:0-23604 GCA_003595255.1 Solenopsis fugax | reverse complement strand
CAAACGAGAGAAATAAATTACATCGTAGACTGCGTAATGAAGAGGGATCCGTCTCGCGCGAACGGGGAAAACAAAAGGGACGTGCGCTTTCATTTGTCTGGTCGCATACCGCGCGCAGTAAAACGCCAGACGATAGACGAGGGCTCAATGTTAATTGCTTAAGTTTCGCGATACCAACTGGGAAGGAGGAGGGAGGGTGGACGTGTTCCCCAAGACGGAAACCTCCGGAGAGATCTTGTTCGGTAACTTTGCTCTCCAACATCTCGCAGTCTCTTTTGCTTCGGATTTAGAGATCCCGCGATAGAGATCTCGTTACTCCACGTTCGAACGAACGAACGACATTTTGTCAGCGGTACTTAACTTGTTACCGCGAGTTAGAGTGAAACGCTGATCGCCAGTGGGAAGCCGCTCGAGGAGAAGTGACGTTTCGAGAACGCGAACGGGGAAGTTGTCGTGGCAACGAAATATCAATGTGACGTCCCGACGACGTCAACGACGGGCGTGCGCCACGCCGGTATTTTCGTGGCTCGTCCAGGATGATGACAATAAACGGCGCCGCGGCTGGAGATACTATTTGCGTAAGCGGGCATCACACAGGTCCGTGACATCATCGTTCAAACGTGTAGTGTGTGTTGCGACGTAGAAGAGAGCTTTAAGATCCCGCACAGGCTTCACGCTCGGCAGACAGCCGGGGTTATTTATAAGGAGCGTCGTGCAAGAAAACCATTTTTCTTTTCCGACGCTTATAGCGCAAACTCTCGCACGGGCTACGAGAGATCGGTTGCCTCTACGTGCACTTCGACGCGGACGGTCGCGAAACATTTCGTGCATGCACACTCGCAGTCGGAGCTTAATGCGCTTTTACTACTCGGAATACGCCGTGTGGAGCAATTCCGTTTTGCGGAAATGCTTTGCTTCCTGCCTACGCGCCACAGAAATAGAAGACCGGCAGAAATAGAAGATCACGGTGTCGGAACCTGATAACAGATATACGAGTCAACGAAAAGCGAAACGGAAACTACCGCCGCAGAGAGATTCGCGTAGGAAATAGAGAAATATATGTATATACTTGTAAAAAAATATTCTCGTACTTGTACTAGGTAGTCTTCACTTTAAAATGTGGTTGAACTATTTCTGTTTGCAAAAGCAACAGCATCAAGTAGTCACGAGGAAAGTTGGCGCTCTCTCTCTCTCTCTCTCTCTCTCTCTCTCTCTCTCTCTCTCTCTCCTCGCTTCTCGGATCCCGGGTCCGTTTAACTCGGAAGATAAGAATAACTTTTGTTCACCGTACGTTTGCTCCTTTGTTCTTTGTAGTGCATAATTGAACATATAGTGGGCGAACTCCTAGGAGGAGTTCTTGTGTTCTTCTATCAGGAGGCGATGTTGCGCACGAGGAGGCACAATCGTTATTTGTCGCTAGTTTTATCCGGACCATAATACCGAACTGCAGATTCGCGTCGTTGAGGCGACGACGCGTGCGATAAAGGCTGACGTTATCTGGGTGGAAGGAAGCATTGTTTACGGGAACCGCTCGAGTTTGGAGAACACTTCAACGTTTCCATCCGATCTCATCCTCCCACACTCGCAACCCACTGTGCAACCCTAACTTCCTCGGTTCCGCAGACACATGATGGTCTGGAATTCCAGTTACAGCGGATTTGCCGAGAAAAGAAGTTTCTCTAATCGCTCTCGACCAGCCAGCTGCTCGGAACTGCTCCCAGACCTATGTCCTATTACCCGCAGTCATGCGGTTTCGCGCACTTAATCCTTCATTTACCGCGGGCGTAGGCTGTACCAATTAGTATTAATCCAGGTTAACTACCTTTTCTGTTCGAATTGATATAACGTAAAATAATTCGTTATTCTTAAAATATTATTCTTAAGAATAATGCCGTATAAAGACATTTCAATACACATTTTAAAATATTTTTTTAGCGAAATTTTGCAAACATTGATACTATACAGAAAAAAAAATTACTATCAAATCAACAATTCATTGTTTCATATATAAGCAAGAATATAAAATTTTCTTGGAAAAATTTGATAATCTTGATCAGACATAATTTGCTCACATGAAGAAACAAAATTTCTTTATGTTAGCAAATTATGTCTCTTTGAGATTATAAATACTTCCAAGGAGATTTTAAATTCTTGCTTATATATGAAACAATAAATTGTTGATTTGATACTAATTTTTTTTCTGTGTAAGTAGTCATTTCGAATAATTTTCCGTGATTTTTATTACAACACAAATGATTAATACAAATTCAAACAAGAAAGCCTTATACGGTCCTAGCTAAATCTTAATGCTATTTTATTTGCGTGAGTTTATTTACCTTATTCAAATTCACGAGACTGCGCGCTGAATTACAAATGATTAATTTATCAAATTTTTTATTTTTTATTTACTATATTCTTTAAAAAAAAAATAAAACTGTGTACAATTATTTTTCTTACGATCAGCTTAACACTGGAACTATTGATATAATCATATATACACATGGGGAAAAAGTTATCAACTTGACTAAAATTTTTAACTCGGTTAAATTCTTTCAGTTCAACTATTTATGTATTTGAGTTAAATACATAAAATACTTGAACTTTAGTTTAAACATTTATATATTTAATTTAAATACGTAAACGTTTGAACTGAAGAAATTCAATCAAGTTGAAAAATTTAGTCGAGTTAACAACTTTGTTTTCAGTGTATACATATATATATATGTATATATATATATATATATATCTTTTTTAAATAACAGAAACTAATATCGTCGGCGGTAATTCGAGTATTCAGTTAATTGTACAAAAAATAACTGCTGCTCAAATTTTCGCCACAGAACAATACAATTACATCGCAGGGCATAACTTTAGCTACAAGGTAAATGTAATTGTTCATCGTTACGGTACAATTAAAAATTGTTCGCAATAAATCCATAAATAGCGATGAACTTTTGCGGGCAAACAGCAAGCACTCTGGAATATACCTATGTAACGAGTATCCCAACGGGATACTCGTTAGAACATAACGACATGCGGAAACGTAACGTCGGTAATTTTTTGCCGTCGAAAAATCGCCGTCTCCCGAGCGCTCGTTCAGCACGTTCGAGTGTCGCCCACGTGTGTACATACACGAGAAGATTGTGGGCGAATCTAATCGCGGTTGATGTAGATTACGCCGCGGCTGCAATTTCACGTAATTTGAGATAGATCGCGTCATTCGAAAGAAAATCCGGTCCGTTTATCCAGATTGTCATCAAATACATTGAGTTTGATCGCGACAATTTATTCGAATCAAACGCGACTACAATTTCAATTCGTGCTCCCTCGAAAGAATCCTTTGCTGCCGGCGTAAAGTAGGGGAAAGGAGGGTAAGATGACGACCTTAAGGTTTGTCGATTTTTGCTAATTTCTGTGATAATGTAAAAATAACAATCTATTTTTTTTTTAGATTCACTAAAAACCTTGTTTATCATCAGTAAAAATTAGAAGTTGTTAAATAAACTAGAATTTTTTTAAAATTTTTTTAGGACACGTCAATTTTCTTCGTCTTGCCCCAATATGAAGGTAAGATGACTTTTAATACCGAGTAAGGTGGAAAACAAATAAAGTTAGAAATGTACTCTTATGAATAAAAAAGATTTATTATAATATAATAATCTTATACTTGTAGGATGTTATTTGGATATTACAACGTAGTTAAAGAAAAACGTAAATAAAATGAAAAATATTTATGTAATCTGCAAAAAAAAAATTATTAAAAATTGTGATATACATTACGATACGTATTGCGATTAAATTGCGTTGTATATAGTCAGAATGCTGTTAAGACCGAAAAAACTAATGCACAAATGCATTACCTTGCTCATACACGACGTTCGTCATCTTACCCACAGTCGCCGTATTTATTTGTTTATCAAATATAAATATTGCAACATGAAAATAGAAGAATATGAATACGTTATGGTACACATTTTTAGCTATACAACATTGTGATTTTCTAGAGAAAGTAAAAATATTTATTATCATTATGTCATTCCTTATGAACAAATACTAAAAAGTTACGGATAGGTGCTTCCAAAACACATTTCTTATTATATTATCTACTCTTATGGACAGATTGAAATCAAACTATCACAGATTATTTATTATCATCTAAAGTTTCTAATAAATTAAGCACTGGCTCATCAATTGTTATTAACTTGGAAAAATTAACAATTCGTCATCTTACCCACTTCGTCATCTTACTTCCTTTTCCCCTACATTCGCGTTGCATAATCGCGGTAGAAAACATCTAATGCACCCCGCATTGTACGCCGTGCTGTTATTTTTTTTTTCTACTGCAAAAACTGCACTACCCGATAATTCTCAGTCAGAAAAGCTCTACTTTTGGCCCGCGTCACAACGAAGGTCAACGGGTTCAAGTATGAAAAATGAACGTACGGTATGCAGCCTGCTTTCTTTTTTCTCGGTCGTACACACCCGCCGTTGTCATGCGCGCGCTCGTGGACATGAATATCGCCGACTCGACGAGATAGCGTAATCAAACACATGTCTTACCGCGAGCCACGATGCAAAACTGTCTGCATCAGTTTACCGTACGTGGAGTTTTGGATAAATGGCCGCGATACGCTTTTCAATCTGCGCGTTACACATCGGTTTCAAATATTACATTTGATGTTGCACTCCCACTGACATTTTTATTTCGGGTTTTTCAATTTGCTCGCTTCAAAATAACTTTTTTTTTGTTTATCATACAACAATGTTCGCATTGTTTGTTATCACGAGGAACGCGATAATATTTTCACGAGAATCTTTGATATATTTTGCAACAAGGTACAAAAAATACACTGAGAAAATTGTCCGAGAGAGATTGACTTGGCCTTTCGAAAAGTAACATACGGATTTTTATCCGATCTAAATCATAGTAAATATCTGTATGTTACTTTTCAACAGGCTAATCCGTTCTCCAGACATTTTTCTGAGAATAATACATATATGAATCTTCCGCGATTGCCGAAGAAATTACCAAGAGAAAAGGATTTTCTTTAACCGGACGTTTTTTTTTTATTAGATTTACGCAGAAGGTGAACGTGCAAAGGAAACCCACCATCCCCATTATTCGGAGGAGCGTGCGAAGAATGCTAACGTTTTCAGACTCAGCGAATAATCAGCACGAGACTGATAACGCCCTTCATCACGAGCAGATGTTAAAACACATTGTATCCACGGAAGAATCAGCAGACTATCATTTTTTGCCCGTTCAGTTTCGCTAATGATACCGGGCATTCTCTTCACCTTCGCATGAGCTAAATCTGCTTGAAAAGGGAAGTAATCTTAATGGAATCGCGCGACAAAACTCATTCAGTGGCTTATCTGTACTTATCTGTGTTCTTTAACTCGTCTGACTTGTCTCAGGTAGTTATCGTGATAAAACAAACAACATAAAAGGAATGCTTAGAACAATTCGAAATTAAGAACAGCCAAACATTTCATGCAATCAACTTGGAGGCATCTTTGCCTTTGAGCGGAAGTTTGATTGGACGTTATTCTTTCTCATTAATATTATTTTGAGCGAAAATAATTATTTTGCCTCATAATATCAAGTAAAAATAATAATAATAATACTTATCGTAATTTATTTAATTAAGGTAGGAATTGTTTGCCATGTAGCACAAGCTCGGAAACTTTAAAATACATAAAATATATAAAGTGCTCAAAACGCTACTTCACGCGATTATTATACAGTTTCGGTTGTTAGCAGCGTACTCGAAACATCAAGTTCGTTAGAACGCCGCTTAACAAAGCTAGAATTATCTCCCGACGTCGCCAAGTGGAAGCACTTGCAGTCAGACACGTTGTAAACGCTTGTTTCATAATCACAAGATTCCCGGCGAATTTTCAGAGATGTATGTAACTGAAGAGCTTTACAACCGCTTAAACGCGCTCAACTGCCGGAAATATTGCAATGGAAGTTCCTCCAAGTTTTAGTTTTTCAAAATTTATCCTCGTGTATTTTATTGGAATCACAGAGAATTTCTTTGTTACACAATCTTTGCGTGTGTTTAATGCAACACGCGCACAAATATATCCCGTGCTACAAACTTTTGACATTTCAATTATCTCTTTCATAAAATATTACAATTCCGCATATAAAATCACACGAATCCGCATTAAAGTGATTCAGCGTCGATAAGAACAAATAGAATTGAACAAATATAATCCCGTCCTTATTAACTCAACGACGAGAGAAGTTATTTTCGCATCTCTCGCGGTTTCTCATTTTCCCGACTCTCTTCGTTTATATGGCACGTTCAGTAGAATTTACCCCGGAGGGATAACTTCTACTTCTTTACAGGGAAGTTATAAACACCGCACTGTATTCTTACGCCCACACCTTACGCCCATGCACGGGACGGGCGAGCCACGAAACAGACCATTTTTCGACCTTGTCGAGATTATCCGCGTGCGTCACGACGAGGTCGCTGACCACATTTTCCACCTACCTGGCAACCGCTTTTCCGTCTTACGTCACCGAAAAAGCATGCGACGAAGACAGCATTCCTCACGCTCGGGGAGCCTTACGCATTCACGTAATAATCAAAATAATTCTTTCGGTGAGTCTAATGGCAGGCAAATGCGAGAGGGAGTATGAGAATAAATCTCTCTCTCTCTCTCTCTCTCTCTCTCTCTCTGCTCCATGGCAACGTCGCGCAACGTATAACCCTCGGCAGTTTCAATATTTTGGACGGACTCCCGACTTCCCTCTATTTCGGTCTCTACTTAAATAATTATCTCGCATCTCGTTATACACGAATATTTGTCGCAGACTGATTAAAACGCTCGGGTATTTACGGACGCGTTGCTTTAATATTTTATTGATGCTGAAAATATCTGTGCTGAAAATCCTAAATGTAATAAAAATTTCAATGGGCTCTGTGTGAATATTAAATGTAATAAATTTTTTACGACGATTTTGGACCGCTTTAATATCGCAGAAATGCCGCCGTGGAAAGAGAGAGAGAGAAGGGGGGGAGAGGGGGACAAGTACATACGATAATTCGAAATAAAAATAGTTTTCCTCTTCTCGTTTTGTACAGCTGGCCGCGAATGTAACCGGGGAGATATATTTTCAATAGTAAAAACGATCGATTTTAATTGCGCGTCCGCGCAATCTCGTTCCTCTCTTCCGGACTGACCTGGTTGCAGATTGCCGGCGAGTACAATAGTGTACATGGATTACAAAAGAAAACGCTATTTATTATGGATGGCCCGGCCGGGCGGCGGCTCGTCGACACGACGTTATATATCCACCGCAATTACCGCAATTAGAGCGTCATTCGCGAAACACACGCGGATGCATGTGCAATGCGTGTTGCGCGGCGCTCGTACGTGTCGTCGAGTCTCTCTCTCTCCCTCTATCGCGACGAGGGCCATAAAATCGCGATGAAACCGCGTCACTCGGGCAAGACTATTGTTTGCCGGTCCAGCGGCAAACCGGACGGAAATGATTTTTGCGGAGAGACCGCCGGCTGACGCGCGCGAAGGCGCGGAAAGCGCGGAGAGGAGAAGCCTACGTGCAGCAAATTAGGCCGATTCAAAGAGCTAACTGTGCTTCGCGACTCGCGCACGCATCGGAACACGGCGAGCAATTATAAATTTCGAGCCGCTCGGTTCCATTGTCCACGGACTAATAGCCGGAAACCTAAATCGCGGAGACTATTGTTGCGCTTGTCGTATTGACGCACGCGCAAGATTGGTCACCGGTCGTCCGTCTAGAAAAAAAAGAAAGAAACCAGGAGGTTTCTCTGAAAAAGTGGAGGACAACGAAAGGTACAGCGTGCGCGATTAGTAAATCGGGCAGATGTAATGCGGAGAACGTAAGGGCATTATCGGATTTCCGGATCCATTGTGTTGCCGATCTGTTAAGTAACATATAAATCAACGCGACCTGGCGACAATTCCATTAGGCAACTCCGAAGTGTGCCGCGGCTATAGCTCCAACGAAGTGCAATCAATCATTCGTAATAATTTCGCAATTACATCGGATTGAATTAACCCGTAATTAATCCGTATTAAGTATAATAACTCGAAGACAGTTTAGAAAATCTGAGGTAATTCAGGCGAGGCAAACTGAAGGATGATTTATTAACGTGTGAGGCGCCCCTTATTCGTTCTATTCGCATTTTCTAACGTGATTTCGAAGTGTAGTTGACGAGCTCGGACTCTAATCCAGGGAGCATCGCTCAAATTTGTCCGACCAGCAAGTGTCGTACATGCCCCGAGGGAGCTATTCTTGGTAACAATTAGCGAATTAAGCGCTTTGTTCATCGTAAGATGCAATTTGTATCTGTGAATAATGTGTTTCATATAAGGGATGAAAGACGTCTTCTGAGGAAGCAAGATGGCATCTGACAGATCTTAAACTTATCCATGGAAATACGAGTTTTATACGCTGCACGCAGAAGTGTAATACTCTATTAACGAAAAGACCCTTTCTAAATAGGAATCAATACACAGTTGGAAAATTTGTATTAACATATAGGTATTGCATATCCCAAACGATCTACTTAAATTTTTGTTAATTTAACATTTGTATGTTGACACGCACATTTTATTTTTTTATATTAGAATTTACGTTACAAAACATTATTTTTAAATTAATTGTTCATTCGCCTATAAATTGTGTCATTTAAACACTAAAAAATACTGAAAATAATTTAATACAAAATATTAAAATAACAATCATACTATATTAAACTAATACTCGGATATGTAAAAATTCAATACAAAAGTTTTAACAAAAACCGATTACAACATAAATACAGAACGTTTTCTATTATGTATATTATTCATTGAAAGAAAGTGACTAATCTGATTTCAATGTTATATTTATACAAAAAGAATGGTTTTATTAGAGGTTAATTAATCTGAAAATTTAGCTAGACAGATCTAAAAATAATTCTTTTTTGGGCTAACAAAATAATTATGTAGAACGCTGAAGCATGATGATGATGAGCAGTGCTGCATAATTATTTTGATGGTCCAACACTAATGATCACAATTAAGCATTAAGCATATTATAAATATTGTCCATGTATCTATCTTAATAATGTGTATGCACTGAGAAAAAAAATTGTTTAAAAATTAAAATATTTAGTCCGATACGTGCAACTAGATATTGAGTTGATTTAATTAAGTCTTGATTTGAAAAATGTGAATGATTGACATGAATAAATTATATATTTTTTGCAACTAAACAACTGTTGAATTAACCCAATGTTTAATTGATCGTATCGAACTAAATATTTTAGTTTCTTGACAAATTTTTTTCTCAGTGTGATTAAACACTCGATTAGATAGATTTTCTATAATTTTTCTTTTCATGACTAAATTTGATTAGATAATGAGACTTTCTATTTTTGGAGGTCTCTCTTCGATAAGTAATGTTGCTCTGCTCTGATTAACAAATGATATTACTCTAAAAATTTTCCAGAAGGTAAATGAATCATTGCATAGCCTTATAAATAGGGACCACTTAGATTGCAGTTCCTCAATTTCTAAACTCTCATAAACTACGTATACGCGACAAATCACAAGAACAGTGTATACGTACTAATTGTAACGTACAATTAAAAAACTTATTGTACGAAAAAAGAAGAAATAAATTCTTTTTTTTTTAAATTCATTTATATTAACGATCTTACAGCATAATATTGCAAATCAATAAGATTTAGAGACTTATTCATATATAGAGAGCTGAAAGGATCCTATTACGATACTTTCGATGAAAAATGTAAATGGCAGCTGTCGCGCACACGAGTATCAGCGGTTTCCAATTCTACACAGCGTGTCGTTCCCGTTCAATTTCTACTTCATTAGAAGTCACAGTTGGTCCGCGCGTTAGATCGGAAGGGGATGGTTTTCACAGCTCGTGGTTTTGTTCCGACGTTTCGACTTTAAGCACTTTTGAAAAACATAAACGCATAAAAGGACTACGGGGATGCACCTCGTCGGGGCATTTTCGCTTTTCAAACAACGTCGATCCGGCTTTGAGTATATTTATTCTGCCAACAGTAACGAGTACGCGCGGTGCAGCAGCACGCGAACTATCAACTCCCAGGAGATAAGAGAAAAAAAGAGACTGGAAAAAACAGACCGCGCGGAACGAATAAAAAAAAAGAACAAAAAAAAGGTCGCAGCGCCATCGACGCCGTCGCCGGGCATCGAAGATGTAAATCCGGGGCGATACTTTTTTTCACTGCCTATTTTCCTACCGCGCCGAGATTTTATAGCGACGAGATCTCGCCCGTCCGTCGGGCGCGCAAATTTTTTGCGCGTTTCGCATCTGGGGACCCTCCGGACTACAATGGCTGCTCCCCGGCAACCCCCTGGGCAACCCCCGGGACGGGGTATTCAACAAAGTATGGGTTAATGCCGACGGTGGGTGGCAGGTTTCCTTTTTTATCGCGTTCCGGCTGGAAACAGCTGCGAAAAGCGAGTCACCGAGCAAATACTGCTTTTTTTTTTCTTTAGAAAAACGTTTAATGCGATTCACGGCATATTGGGTAAAAAGAAGAGAGAGAGAAAGAAAAAGAAATTTGTGTAAATGTATAATTTATGGTACGTCTTCTGATGCGACTGACGACTACGATTTTCACTGTAAATTCGCCTGGATGGCGACGTATCTTATAAAAAGTATCTGCACTGACTATGAGAGAAATCGTTTGGTAGTATAGTGAATAAATGAATTTTATAGTTACTTGGAACCAAAAACTTTGTTATATTTAACAAAAAAACCAAAAACTTTTTGTGATTTGTTGTATGAAAATAATTATTTGGTTAAGACTACAAATAGTTTGGTCAAAACAATATATATTTAGTAATTATAACTATAAAATTCATTTGAACACTATTCAACCAAACGTTAATTGATTTTACCAAACATTTCTCTCAGTGTGGCATATCTTTGTATTATAATTAAGAGACACATTGCGTTTGCATACACTGTCGAATTCTACTCAATTTGAGTCATTTTTAATCTTTCTTACACTGAGAGAAATCGTTTGGTAGAATAATGATCAAATGAATTTTATAGTTACTGGTACCCCAAAAACTTACATTTAACAAAACTTTTTGTAATTTGTTGTATGAAAATGATTATTTGGTTAAGACTACAAATAGTTTGGTCAAAACAACTATATATTTAGTAACTATCACTATAAAATTCATTTGATCACTAATCAATCAAACTTTGATTGATTTTACAAAACATTTCTCTCAGTGTGTAGTCGCGGGTTACACCGCGCGAAAAACAAAACTAATTCTCACGGGCACTTTCGCGTCTTGTTTTCTTTCTTACACGAGTTTCCGGCGGTTTCAGATTCGCCTCGAAAATTCTGGCAGCGTCACCGAGAAGCAGTAAAAAGGGAAGCGACGGCGTCGTCGTCGTCGTCGTCGTGGCATTCGTTGGGTACTTTTTTTCAATTAAAACTCTACCGGCCTGCGCCATTAGGACAACGAGATAAGGATGATGTCGACTACAGTTATCGCTGGGATGCAATTAGCCCTCCCCCCCCCAGGTTAGTTCGCGTACAATCCCCGTCTCCGACGTGAACGCTCGCGTTTGTACATGTACCCCGAATGCATGTACGTTTTACGTACATGAAAATGTGTTTTTGAAATGTCGCGTTCAACATCGCGAATTTACGAAGATCGACTACTGACGGCTGCAGGACTAATTTAGCTGTCGACATCGTCATTATTCTCTGTCCGCCAACGAGACCGATAATCGCCCGCAGCTCCAATTTCGTCAAAAGGTTGGCCTGCGAATCTATGAGTCACCTGTTGATGAGTAGAAGAGTCATTTCGCCGAATTGCATGCCGCATTTCCGCAGACAGTAATCTTATTACGTAACGTAACGTAATTCTGTCAAATATCAATCTCTATGCAAATTCTATTAAATCTCAATAAAACATGCGCAGGTACATTTTAATATATTCAGAACATTTTCATTCCTATTAAAATTTCTCTCAATTTTCTGCAATTTTATCTAATACAAATAGAACATATGCAAGCACGTTTTAATGTATTCAGATCATTTATGTCCTTTCTTATTAAAATTTCTCTCAATTTTACAATTTTACCTAATGTAACACAAAGATTATATTCCAATGAAGCGTATGACGCATTTGGTATTTGCCAGTAATAACATTTAGAACTAAAATGTTGTCTATAATATAGAAAACTAAATATTAACAGATGTATTCGTCATAAAGAGATACAAGCAGTAAAGCAAGAGCACGGCGGTTAATTTGATTATATTAATCCTGGTGGAACGGCGTCACTAAAATCTCGTCGACGATTCGCGTTTTGCGTCGCGTTTACGGGGTGCTCGTAAACCGCAGGATGCCATTTGGCATTGGATGAAGCGTGGTCGCGATGGCGACGGCAAATATAACACTTGTAACAAGGCGAACGGACGGGAGGCTGACCGATGAAATTGCACGGGGAGAAGCATGCGCGAATTGCACGGAATGAATGACGGGAGAGACAGACAGCGAGTTTTGCACTTGCCGCGAGCGTTGTACAAAAACGTTGCTTTTTACGCGAGTTCGCGAATAATGTGTGCCCGCGAAAAACAACGCTCGGGATAGCCGACTCAAATTAATTAAAATGTCATTCAACTTTCACCTCGCCGTTTGTCGTAGCGGGATTGAAGCTGATACGATCAAAGCCGTGAAATGAAAAAACAATAAACAATATTAATCCGTCAATTAAAAATCTGTGTACACATAGAAAAATATCATTCTCAGTGATAAGAAAAGCTATTATTCAATTTGTAGTTTTTCTTCTTTTGAAAAACGATTATTTTTACACAAAGAATGCTTTCCTGACAATAATCTTAAAATACTTATCATTTACTTGAAACAAGTAATATTTACTTAAAATAAACAGTAAGTACGTACAGAAAAATATGTACTTGAATTAAATAAATATTACTTAACATAAACAGTAAGTACATACAGAAATACATGTACTTGAATTAAATAAATATTACTTATTTTAAATATATTTGCATATTTGTCTAAGCATTTGTTCATAAGCATCAAATTTATTCAAAATATATTCTAAATTCTAGTAGTTTAATATTTCAATCGATACAATTTTATAATATTATATTCTTTGAAAGAGTATAAATTCTTTTTTTTTTTCAGTACATATGATAATGAGTTTATTTAAAACTTGTGATGAGAATATTTTAAGACAATTATCAAGAGAATATTCTTTGTTAGGAATAATCATTATTTACTAGAAAGAAAAAAGTAAATTGAACAATCGCTCTTCTTGGCAGTATTTTTCTGTATATAAATATGATCCTATATTAATATTGAATCATTTTAATCATTTTAAAGCAATCTTCTCTGCATGTGTATGCAATAAGGTGACAGTCCTAATTATGGGTCAAATTTGCAAAGTTAAATAATTTATAGATAAATAATATTTATTAATTAAATTTTATTAATTTATGTCTATAAATAATAATTTACAGAGTTAAATTAATAAAAGTATAGAAAATTTTTCTTGCATTTTTTAATTTTTTCTAATTATTATAAAATCACTTTCTCAATCATTGCTGATAATTAAGAAAAAAAGCGAATCTTTTAATAATTTCTTTAATAATATTTAAAAATACCTCTTTAACAATTTCTTAAAATTATGATACTCTTGTAAATTGTATTTGGTACACTAAACATACAATAAAAACGAACATTAACATGTTGGCATAATGTATACTTAACTATGCCATAATTGAGATTTATATATAAACATTTTTAAATGTTTTTCCAAAATTCAATTTATTAAACCTATTTTTCTTCAAAGTTATAATATAATGTTTATTGCTTATATTGACATTAACAATCTTTTTAAATGTTTGATCGTTAAATTTATACGAATCAATGAAAATCATTTTAATCATAAATAACTCATAATTGGGATAGTCACCTTAGCTTCTTTTTTATCAAGTATACCGGTTTCTCTAACATATAAACGATTATATACAGACAGTAATACCGATAATTTCGCATTCTTTACAACAATGCGATTGGTTTCATCGGTTGCGCGCGTATCGAACCAATATCGCCGCACCCGAAGGCTTAACAATTGTTCCATCCAAGCGTAAACGGATTTTTAACAGCCGTGTGTATAGTACGGTTAACCGCAGCTGCTGCCAATGTTATTGCGTTTCAATAAAATATGTGCGTTGTCGCGGGAGTAATTGAGGTATCAGGCCAAAAACGCCCACGCAGCTGGAACAATGGAAGATATGCAGGTAACACAAGCACAATGAACCACCTTTGGATATAAAGTAAAATTTCAGGACGGAGCGACAGTAAAAATGGATATTGGAAGCAATATAATGGAATCAAAACAGTTCCCAGAATTTTAACGTCACCGGTTGATTAATTAATAAGAATCTTTCTCTACCACTCAATTTTCCCACGTTTATATCTTTCCTTACGGTCGCGATCGTCTATCAGTCTATGGCAGATTTTTAAATTATTCGTCAATATTATGACAAATGAGATTTCATTGTATCATTTAAAAGCAGACACATGTGATTAGTTATTTTATTGCTGTACGCGATAATATTACATTTCCAATTTTCCCGTTTAAAAAAACGAATAAACTTCTTTACTCTTTTCCGCCTTCCGCGTTACATTTCACGGAAATAGATTTTTTTTTTCCTCTAATATCCGTCATCGCTCTTCACGTCGATAAAATCATGTGTTTTCCTTGCGGATCCTCCGGCACTGTCCCCGATCACGTAATGCTGTCGGTTAAAGTTATAATACCAAATATTGAGAACCGCGACGAGCAAAAGCGCAAAGTTCAGTCGCCCATGCAGCTGCAAGATGCAGTACGCAGCAATAGCGGCGGTTCATTAAGAACCATCTAATCAAATGTTCATTTTAATTAACTGGCAGACAGTGCGACATGCTTTTCCTTGAGGTCGCGTATCGGTCTGTGGCAGATTTTTCATCGCGTATTCAACAGAAAATAACTTATCAGCCAAGTCATAATAATCGTGCGACACATTTAATTAAAATAAATTACCATTCATTTGAATGCGAATCAAACGAATTAATTTAAATTCATTTCGCGTTAAATAAGGTCAGCTGACAGTCGAAAGGCAGGGGGAAGGGGTTTGGCCATCTGCGAAACGCGAATTTGGAGCGCGGAATAACCAAAACGCATTCACCAAATTAATTGCAAGTGGTGTAAGCGCAGCTTCGGTCGGACGTACGTGCGCACGTCCGCCGGATTAAATCGCGTTCCTTTTCGCGCGAGGTAATTCCCCCGGTACGACTAATAAACGCGAACGTCGCAGACGAGATTGCGGCGACGGAAGGATTAACCGATATTTCGTAGTTACAACCGGTCTCGATCGGGTTGCAGGGATCATCGTAATATCATGGTTGGCGTTGGTGCGTCACCTGCCGCACCGGCGCCGGCTCCGCAAATTATTCGCAGCCGATATATCGATCACGGAATGCTCGATTACAGCGGCGAAATAATTACTCGGCGGATGTATAACAGTGCTAATGTATTGATTACTCGTGCACAGCAAACACAGACGTGATACACACACACACACATACACGTACACACATGAATTTCGCCGAATTAACTGGCACGCGTTAAGCGCGCGTAAATCACAAGACCGGATGAAAGGGCTGAAGGCATTAGCTCGCAGGAATTGTAGTCTGTGACATGCGATGGCGCCGTGCTCATAAACGCGCGTTATGCAGGCATTGTTTGCCGGTTACGTATTACCTCTTGGAGACTGCATTTGTTGCTCGCCGTTTCGCCAAAGCTAACGCGCTTCGATCGACCAACCAACCAACCAAGGCGCACGAGTTTTGACGCTTGAGAGTTCCACAAAGCAGATAATAATTATGTGCTAAACATAATATAATCAGATCTTTTCCCAGAGCTCTCTTGATACGACATTGATTAACATAAAATTCGCACGTTGTGTCTCCCAGTGATTTCTGTCTTAAAGAATTTTGCTTTTTTCCTTTTATATTTGAGCGTTAACGAAGAGTTCGTCACTTTTATCGGTGAACTTCTACATGTGATCACACCGTTGTAAAAATAATCTGGTCCTATTTGCGCTTCCACTTAGCGTGAGCCCGAGTCGGTTGCGCGGATTATTAATCTACCTTAAATCTACATTCGCGGTGCCGTCGAATAGTTGAATGTTTACACAAGAGTATTTGGATATTCGAATTGTCAAATGTTCGCGCGCAATGATTGCATATGTGGAAATTGTGTTTGCAGTAGAGTTCTGCCCGAAGAGATTGCAACTTCGCCGCAATTACAGCGAAACTTTGGAGATCCGCGAGTAACAAATTGCGAAAGAAGATCGAAATTAAAGCGGCGTTTCTCGCAAAAAAGAAAAAGAAAGAGTGACATCTTCGAGAACTTCTCTTTGTAATCAAACATTGTTACAAGTCCGCTCGAAATTAGTGTCTGTGCGCTTCAACTCGAAGTTAAATCCTAGACAATTATAGAAAGTGTAATGTAACATCAGATCAGAGCGTGGGAAACGTCGGTTTCCGGGTGTACCTTGCTTTTCCAAGTAAGCAACAACAACAACAACAACAAACTGCAACAGCACGTTGCGAAAACGCCAGCGGCTAGAAATTGTGCAGGCGTTGAATTAATTGAAGCCCGAAACAATTTCTGCAGATCTTACGGACTCAAGTGCTCATATCCGCGCCGGATTAGTCCGACCAGCGAATGGCGGGATTTTATCAATAATTAATGATAATTATGCGCACTATCCGACTATCCGAGTAATTACAGTGCTAATTACGGAGTTTCCCTCGCAGCGCCGATGTGCGATTAGGGAAAATCCTTGCTTTCAAATCATTGTACGAATATATGTGTGTGTGTATGCACAGAAAAAAATGATTATTAAATCAACAATTCATTGTTTCACATATAAGTAAGAATATAAAATTTTTTTGGAAGAATTTGATAATCTTGATCAGACATAATTTGCTTACATGAAGACACAAAATTTCTTTATGTTAGCATATTATGTCTCTTTGAGATTATAAATACTTCCAAGGAGATTTTAAATTCTTGCTTATATATGAAACAATAAATTGTTGATTTGATACTAATTTTTTTTCTGTGTGAGAAAAACACTGAGAGAAAAAATTGTAGTGGTGGCAACTATAAGGGGACAACCATACACATTTTGTTAATATAATTATAATATATAGTTAAGTAAACTATAGTTATATTAAACTATAGGTATATTATAGTTATTGCAACTAAGTTTATGGTTAAGAGAACTATATAATATAGTAACTACAACTATTAGTTTTCTTACACAGAAAAAAATGACTATCAAATCAACAATTCACTGTTTTATATATCAGCAAGAATATAAAATCTTCTTTGAAGAATTTGATCAGACATAATTTGCTTACATGAAGAAACAAAATGTCTTTATGTTAGCAAATTATGTCTCTTTGAGATTATAAATACTTCCCAGGAGATTTTATATTCTTGCTCATATATGAAACAATGAATTGTTGATTTAAGATTAATTTTTTTTCTGTGCATGTAAGTAAAGTGTTTAAGATTATCAAATTCTTTCAAGAAGAGTTTATATTCTTGTTTATATACGAAACAATGAATTATTGATTTAATACTAATTTTTTTTCTGTGTGTGTGCGTGCATTACGCGTATTTAAAATTATATATATATGTATACAACTTAGATAACGACGTGTCTATTAATAAAGTAACACAAATATCTATAATGGAAACAGTCGGTTTATATATCTTCGTTACGTTACACAATATTTCTAGACAGTAATTGCAGCGCGTACTTGCTCCGCTGCTTCAATTACTTGCGTCTTGTTCATCAATAATTTTCAGCGCACAATTTATCACGTAGTATAGCGATAGAACTATCAGCTGTTCTTTATAACGCGTGGCGGAATCTCAACGTGGGCGACACAGAAATGCGGATGGCGCTGTCGATTTTTCCGATCCGCGTACGAGCGTCTATTTCAATACGGATATGCTTATGTCACGCTGAAAAAAAAGCTGCAGAGGCGAAAATTGTTGTTGAGTGGTTGAGCAAAAAGGGCAGGAGTTAAATAAAAGTTCGCGGTTAGGTCATTCGTGAATTACACATTTGCCTGCGGCGTGCATATGTAGCGTCGTTATTATCCAAAAAATGTAGGAGTGCGGATTTTAAAAATGCATAATTTATAGAACAAAGTGCACTCGATTGATTTTTCGTTTAATGTTAGCTTTATAACAAAATACTTTTGAAATCCATAATTATAAACGGTAATGTACTCATTTAAAATGTTTAAAGAAAATGTTTCGTCGAAAATTTGAAAGAAAATGTTTTATCGAGCAATAAAATTCAAATTTACATTGTTACTGTGTATAAAAACTGCGAAGTGTGTATGGAGGTACATAAATTTTTCAAACATTAATTCTTTCTCTCTTCCGAAGCTTCTTCGTAGAGTTCATAAATATATCACCGACATCTATTATGAATTCCAGTCGTGAGATTAAAAAGCCCTGAAAAAACAAGCAACATCGGTCCGCATCGCGCCGAGCGTAATCCACATGCAAGCACAAAGGGCTCATTTATCATACGCCGAATATCTGCGAATCATGAGCGGTATCGGTAGAAATTGTATGCGCGGGTATTCCCGAGACTTTATACAATAGCCGTCATCGTAATGATCGGATAAAGAGCCAAAGTATCTGAAATCTCCACGCGATATTGATTTCTGTTTCAGCGCAAAGCAAGAACGCACGGTGCATTATAATCCATCTCGATGGTCCGCGCGTACGCTGCCTCGCGCGAGGAGTTATCGCGAAGGCATTCTTTTTGCGCCGCATACTCGCAAACTTTTCATGTTACTTGCTTTCAGGAATATGGAAGGATTATTAAATAAAACGCACATATTTCTCATAGCTGTCGATCGACGCAGATAAATTTCTCTCTAAATACTCTGAGCGATATAAAAATCCAAATATTTCTTCGCCCCTCAATTTACGGCTTTCGCTTTTTCTCTTCGTTAAAATAATTCAAACAATCGTGAACTTTCTGAAGCTGTTAGATAAGCGAAGATAAGAGAGAATACGAGCAGGTATAATTCTACCAATTTCAATCTAAATAACATTAATGTACTCCACTTCGGCTTGGAAAAGGGCAGTAAAAGTTAGGTAGAGACGCAGCTTCATTCATTACTTCCACGTTCTGACGGCCTGGGCCCCCTGGGTGCGATAGGGATACCGCATAGTTTAATCATCCGCGCGAGGTGTCGTCATTTCGCGCGCGATACCGATATTAATCGTGACAGAGGAACACAACGTGGCCACTCACAAAGTGTTATAAATAAACGAAGATGCGCAAGAAAACGTCGCGGGGATTTATCGTCGGCGATGCAGATATAGTATTTTAGCCAATTTTATGCCATGAACGAAATAACGGAGGAGAAACAGAAACCGGAGAGGATCAGGAGAAGAGAGAAGAGAGAAGAGAGAGAGAGAGAGAGAAGAGAGAGAGAGAGAGAGAGAGAGAGAGACGACGAGAGGAAACTGGGACGCGCGAGCTCCGAAATTCGAGGAACGTGCAAACGGCGCCTCATGATTCATCAATGAAAAATTCGACCCAGTTGTCACCGCTCGTCTGACATTAATAATCTCGGTAAATTCGAGGCAGATTCGAGGTGGACGAGCGGGATGCCGACCGCAGAGAAGAAAATCACCGACCTCGACCTAATCGCCAGAATACGGCCAAGATCTCGCACGTGCTATGAATTATTCGGGAGCTCCCGCGCGTTATCGCATCACGTCGAGAAAATATGACGAGATATCAACGCCAAAAAACTTCTAACAGAATTAATATAACTGATAAACTACCTTATTTGTGTGAAAAATTATAAATGCTGTTGAAAGGTTATCAAATAATATATTATATGTATAATATATTAGCCCATTTATTTAAATTAAGCTTATTTATATCACTTCCTTTAAATGTTTGGCAATATTGTGTATTGTAACTCATATATGGGATTACTTACAGTCGCCAGTGACAAAAATAATAAATAATTCCAAATTTAGTCGACAAACTGATAAATTGTTTAATGGTTAAACTTGTTCACAACGTTTCGATTTAAAGTTCAGGTTCTTTTCAAGTGAGTCGGTTAAACAATATTGAATCATTTGTTCAGGAAACATCGTCCATGAGTTCTTTCCAGAAAATTCATTTATACTGTACTAAAGAAAGGAATTATAAAATGAGAAAACACACGAAAAAGAAAAAATTTCTTTCAATCACTTGAACCTGAGGTCGAAACGTTGTTCAATCAATAAACAATTTGCTAGTTTGTCGAATAAATTTGGAATTATTCATCATTTGTGAAATAAATGTTTTTCATCGTGCAATATTTAACAACTTGGTAATGAGGCTTTCAATTGAATTTCTATTAATGTAAAATCTTTATGAATTATGTACGTCGGGGGTGTTTTATTCGTACATGTACAGTCCATAACTGGCGCGGCTGTTGAGTCGAGAGAAAATCGTAATTCGCACGAATTGCGGACGCGCGCGGAGGTATGGCAACGTGAAAATTTCCTTCCGTGAACTTGAACCTCCCATCTCACAGATGTCATCTTTCGTCATTGCCCTGGGGCATCAACAGCGTCTCTATCACCGTTTCGACATGTCGTCACGTCGCGAGTCGATCGCGCGGCCAATCGGAAAATTTCTGATCAAATTTTTGCCGCGGAAGTTGAGTCGCGCTGGAAATCAGATCGCGAATTTTTTCCCATCTCCGTACCGGATTTTCTCGCCGGCGAGAGTTCACTGTTCATCTCTGCGCGGTGCCGTAAGTTGCGAGATTAAACGGGACGAGATCGCGAAATCGAAGCAAGTCAATCGACTCGAAATCATTTAAGATCCGCGTGATAACTGTCTCGAAGCAATTAAAGACGAATATAGGAGATGAGTTATACCCTTTCTGTAATATTAGGTCGGTGCAAATGAAATGGCCGTTTTCAGTATTTTGAATTTTCCCTATAGATCACTTTTCTTTCATACAGAGGACGATGTATGTATACTGAAAAGTACATGGTCCACACGTGATTTATAGTGCATAATCTTATTTATATATTGTACTGTTAGTCATAGAAGTTTGCATTAACGCCATGATGGAAAATAAAGAAATTCGTATAATTTACTTATACGAGTTCAAACTTGGTCATACTGCAGCCGAGGCATAACATTAATACTGCATTTTGGGGAAGGTACTGTAAGTGAAAGAACGACAAGGCGTTGGTTTGAAAAGTTTCAGTCTGGAAACACAAACCACGATATTTTACCTCGTGGGCATGCATCCTCCGTCAATGATGAAGTCATTTTAATTCTTTTAAGAACGGCATTGATGCACTTGTATTACATCGACAGTAGTGAATTAAAGTAGATAGATACTATTTTAATTAGTAAAACAAGTTTTAAATTTGTCTAAAATTTAAATTAAAAAACGGCCCTAATATTAAATTACAAAAAAAGAAGAAAACGCACCAAGAAAATATATAAACGATAATAAAAGATATAAAACATGACGGTGTGCGCATAATGCTGCTTCTCGCAATGCGAGCAGACTAGTCGAGATAAAGGTTTGCAAAAAAAGCACTACCATCACTCTTCCCGTACCGCGCTCCCGCGACAATCGTGTTACGACGCGGGAAAGGATGTGCCCGAGAGCGACGCGGAGAGGAAATAAGGACTGAGCCACGCAACATATGCGCTCTAGCGCGAGGTGCAATAAAGATTAAGCAAGGAAGGTGGTGTTGCCGCGAGGAGATTTACGATAACGCGATCTCCGAAACATCGCGGGAAAACGAGGGCGGTACGTACACACATCCGATCCCGCTGGAAATGTCTCGTTTAGACTACTTTCTTCAATTACGCCTTACCTATTCTCTCTCTCTCTCTCTTTCTCTCTCTCGAATTCGCTTCCCCTTTCCTAAATAAAAGGGGAATCTATCGCACTCATCAATCGCGTCAACCCACTCGTTCTACTGACTTGCGTCGGGTTTAATCGATATAATGAACGATAATGGGCATCCGGATATTAGCAAGATACTTCTTACGGAAGCTGAAAAAAGGAAATTCCACCGTGGACTTCGAACAAGCTGGCGTCAAGTATGATAAATTACACTTTTTGTAACATTTAAATCATCAATAACTAATATATAAAATTACAACATTTTTTTTATATGTTAATAAATTACATTTGGCTTGCACGTGACACAGAGTTGCTAAAAAAAGTTGAATTTAAAATTTAAAATAAATTTAAAATATCTCAGCAAATTTTTCACATCAAGTTTTTGTGAATTAAAGTTCGATTAAATTAATAAAACATTATAAAATTAATAAAGATTATATGATAATACTATTAATTTAAATCGTTAAAATTGTTAATATCGAAATCATATTAACAGATAATAGAGACAAAAAAGGAGTAGCTAACAACGATGTGCTCGTAACTGATGATCAAAGTTCAGTGTGCAGTGTAACGTGATTAATGTTGTACTGTAATAATAATCGAACTACGCATAATGCTTAATGCGTGTAATACGGTGTAATACTATTGGCGTTAACACTCTCGCATGTTATTCAGAAACTAGTGCATGCACACACTTTCTGCCAGCAATTGCTCTCTCTCGATGTATAATTAAAGTTAAATACTGAAGGAAAGGTCACCGCATGCGCTTTCTATTATATAATAATATTCTCATTATGTTCTAGTTAAATCGTCTACATCGAAAGGCATAAATATTGGAAAAGCTATATGGATACGGATGCGATGACATCAATACATAAATAAAAACTGTGTTACTTTAAAGGATCGTATCTCTGATTAGGAATATAAAATCTTCTTGAAAGAATTTGATAATCTTAGACAGACCCAATTTGTTAACATGAAGAAATTTTGTTTCCTCAGAAAAAAATGACTATCAAATCAACAATTCATTGTTTCATATATAAGCAAGAATATAAAATCTTCTTGGAAGAATTTGATAATCTTGATCAGACATAATTTGCTTACATGAAGAAACAAAATTTCTTTATGTAAGCAAATTATGTCTCGTTGAGATTATAAATACTTCCCAGGAGATTTTATATTCTTGCTCATATATGAAACAATGAATTGTTGATTTAAGATTAATTTTTTTTCTGTGCATGTAAGTAAATTGTTTAAGATTATCAAATTCTTTCAAGAAGAATTTATATTCTTGCTTATATACGAAACAATGAATTGTTGATTTGATACTAATTTTTTTCTGTGTACAAAGATACGTGCAGCATCTGTCACAGAGACGCGAGTGATATCCTCTTTAACGATCGCTCTCATATTGGGATACATCTTCACGGTGAAATCTTATCTCAGTCCAAGGAAGGAAGCTCTGCCCACGGCGAGGACGCTTTTGTTCGGGTCGCGCACAGAGAAAGAAAGAAAGAGAGAGAGAGAGAGAGAGGG
>QKQZ01011106.1:0-10485 GCA_003595255.1 Solenopsis fugax | reverse complement strand
AAATCGTTAAGTATAACGACCTGTATAAAATTAATAGCGATGCATACGAAAGTGTAATTTAAAGATGTTTTTTTTTCAGATAAATCTAGAAATAAAAAATAGGAATTGTAAAACAGCTTACAGATATAAATTTATTATTATATTAAATATTTTTATTAGTTATAATGATAAAGACGCATCACGGAATTATTAAAAAGGGATTTATTATGAAAAGAACTGAAATGTAACATCGTTTACGAAAATCTGTGACGACCGTTGGCCTAATTTCCGATTGAATGAATGAGAGATTGGCGGAGCGCAAACCCCCGAAACGATCCCGCTGCCATAAAAGTCAAGTTTAGTCCGGGGCGATAATGCTTGTAATCCAAATATAATTTTTGTCGGCGGGGTGCAATAGCGGTTGAAACTACCCCGTTTCACGGACACGTCCTGAATGGTCGCTGGTGTTAGTGGTCTCGTCCCGAAATCATAGGAAAGCCACCCCTTGTTACGACCGCGTTTTACATCCCTCCCCTCTTACCCGAGAACTTAATACGGACTCGGTCCGGACTAGGGATACCCCGTATTTAGGGTCGGTCTATCGCGGTTACCGTGAACTTTGTCCCGCGTAGAATTTATTACCCCATCGGCTCTATGTCTTTGAGGATTGTATAGCCAAACTTTCTCGGTTTCTTCTGGAGAACTTTGCGTTTGTTCATGGGTGCCTTTATTTAAGCTTTAAGTTGCGCTTTTTATATAACTATTATAATTTCAGCTATTGTGTAACATCAATTCATAATGCAATGCATGAAATATAATTTCGTTCGATTCCGTTTGACTCTACATAGAAAAAAAATTAGTATCAAATCAACAATTCATTGTTTCATATATAAGCAAGAATATAAAATCTTCTTGGAAGTATTTATAATTTCAAAGAGACATAATTTGCTAACATAAAGAAATTTTGTTTCTTCATATAAGCAAATTATGTCTGATCAAGATTATCAAATTCTTCCAAGAAGATTTTATATTCTTGCTTATATATGAAACAATGAATTGTTGATTTGATGCTCATTTTTTTCTGTGTACATCTTCTGAATATGTATCTGAAATGATGAAAGTAACTGTTCAACTTCATATGAATGCAATTGAAATTAATATTTCGGGGAATTAATCTAAATTCATTTCAAACGTCACGTTATTTTTCAATGGGAATTAATTTCAATCAATAATTTCAACGGCTTCTAAGTTATGTGTCCCGGCACAATTCGCACCACTCGTAAATAACTGTTCTTCTGAATAGTTCACAAAGTCCCAATCGTCCTGGTGTTAAGTGGCACCGCCGGCCGACGTCTGGCGGCGCGACTGACGGCCGAATAAAGGGCAAATAAATTAAGTTAATGCGCTCCACACTCGGCCAGCGAGCGCAATCTCCCTCTCGGCCGCTCGCATTAACGGCCGGAGGTCCTCCCTCCGCTCACGCCATTGTTCGATGGAATTTGTAATTTAGATTGATACCGGGGCCCCGACTCCGATCCCTCGGACAGGCGAGCGACGCTTTCGAGAAATCGTCCCGCGGAACCCGCCGCCATTGCTCGCCGCAAATAATTCGTCGCAGCCCGCGAAATTTATGACACCGCGACGCGACGGCGATGGCGAAACGCTTCGGAGAACGCGTTCCAATAAAGTCAACGAGCTCTTACGTGCGCAATAGGCAAACGGCGGAATAAGCCTTGGATAAAATCGCGGCGAGCTGATGCGTCCGACGAGCGAGGCGATAAGGAAGATCGAGAAGCTAGGAATAAATAAACTGGCAAGATCACATAAATCTCTACGTATCTCTATCGAAGCTGTATAATATATTACGTTTTCAATAAACTAATAGTTCTCTCGTCTATAATCAATCTGGACCATCAAAATACTGCATATATGTATATGTATATTTCTGTCTGTACATAGTATCAATAAATTGAAGATGAATATATTATAATGACAAACTTTTTGTATTTAATATTTTAATACGAAAATTTTAAGGCTACTAATATAGAGCTTCCAAATGGAAAGAATTTAAGAATATACGTGTCATATCTCAAAACATTACAAAAAATATAAATATTTCATAGATTGTTCCATCATTATGTTTAAGTATCTGTATACAATTTGAGTATAATTCTCTTATTGGTTAAAAAGTCATTTTTTTGTTTAATTTTGATTCTTATGTAAAATCGCGTTTTGTAGTACTTATTTACAAATTTAACGAGGAAGTAGCATCATGAATTAAATTAAAATTTTTACATACTTTAATAAAACCTTAATAAATATTCGTGCAAAATTTAAATCTACTTATTCATTTAAAAGTTATTTATTTAAAACTACTGCAAAATATGGCATTTTTGTTGCAAAAACCAGATTTTTCGTTGTTTCTTCTTTATAGCTGGTTTTAGAATCAAAATTCAGGTATTCGCGACCAAAATTTTTCATTGATTAGGATAAACAAAGAATAAATCTAAGAAACTTTCAGTTTTTAAATTTCGATAACAATTTTAGCTCGTATTTTATAGCCAAAACATTAAGGCCGATAGTCGTAAATAATTTCCAATCTTTGATTGACAGAAAAAAAAATAAATGTATGAATAAATCTGTTATTAATTATTCTTTAAATCAAAGATTGAAAATTATTTATGATTATAAATACCGATCCAAGTCTCGGTCTACAATAGATAAACAAAGAATACGCCTTATACCATAAGAATTTAACCATAGTCAATTTTTCTTTTTACATTTGACTGTGATCGAACAATTTTTTACGGTTTAAGGCTTACTACACCTATTATAGACCGAGACTAAAGGTTATGAATAACAGAAAATTTTGTCCATACTATTTGATTTATACAATAAATCACTGCAGTGATATTATCGATAAAAATATTTTTGTCTCATCTTAAGATTGAATTTGTTAATAAAATGACAGTTGACACATTTTAATACTGATGCATAATATTAAATTATTAAATAAAAACATTTTGAATTGTTTTTATTACAAGTTTATTACGGATAAACAGAAACCGTTTTTTAAGGAAACTCTTATTGCATAAGCTATATGCTCTAATTGTACGAAAATTTTATTATTGTCAAAGGCGTTTTATACAAGTACTATTATTGTTAACATTTTGCCACCTCTGAGCATGCAAAAATCTGTTATTTATATTAATTAAACTCTCTTTCCATTTAAAAATTATTACAGCCTTGACATTTTCATATTAGACTTTTCGTCCTAAAATGTTACAAAGAATGTCTCATTAAAATATTTATCGTTAGTTTAGAGATACATCCTATATGCGTTTAAAATCTTCAGATAAAGATTTTCTGAAATAGCGTTTTCCTAAAAAAATTTACCATTACTCAGCAGAGTCATAAATACAATCCTTGTTAGAACCATACAAATATTAAAGACACAATTAAAAAAAAACCGATTTTTTCCTCCAAAAAATTTACCTTTTTAACCCAATGGCTGTATCTTTCAATAACATCAACATATTTATAAACAACGACTTATTTCTAAAAAAAAGAGTTCAAAAAATTTCTGTAAAAGAAAAATATACTTGGTGTAAGACACTATACAAGCGTCTCTTAATTCGTTAGACACTACTGTAACTTTCTCTCGATTTGAATGAGCTTCTTAGAAAAAAAAAGACTGTACTTATACGAGACAGCCCAGTTCCTTAGCTTTTGGATCTTAATACCTGAAAGTTCACACAAGTCTCGAGAGATTCTCGCAGGTGGCTGCGGCGCGATACGACGTCCGTTCCCTCGCACTATGGGGGGAAGCCGGTTTGCGGTTTCTCGCGAAATTTATGATGATTAAACGTTCGGTCCAGCCGGAGGTGCGACGACTTCATTGACCTACCCGCATCCATCGCGGTCTCCTCGGACAAATTGGATTATGATTTTATGCCGCGCGCTGCAACTACGTGAATGAACCATGCTGATTGCCGATCGCGCGAAAGAGAGAGGCGCAGGTGAACGTTACGCTCGTCAAACAAAGCTTTCCTCGACGTTTCTCGACGTCATGATAATTATTAGCGATAGACTTTTGTAACTGGCGATTTTAACGGATAGATTTATATACAGAGACGTGGCAATGGCGATCTATAAGATGTAATTATTTTGTAGTAATAAACAAATCCATTACTTCTGATTAAAATAAGAGATGACTCACCGGCACGCGATGCGCAACAGCGGAGTTGTAACTGCATCGTCGCTACGTTGTGATCTGCAAAATAAGAATAAACGAATGAAATTAAAGAAACGTCCAAAATAATATAAATAATAACAATAAAGATATTTATATTTTACGAAATAATAATAATGCACGAATTGATTTTTTAATGCATTTTTTAACTGAATTTATTAAAATATTTGTATGCTGAGAAAAAAATTTGTTGAGAAACTAAAATATTCAGTCCAATATGTTCAATAAAATATTGCGTTAATTCAACAATGATTATTTAGTTGTACAAAAAAAATATAGTTTATTCATATCAAACATAACATATTTTAATCAAGAATTAACCAACTCAATATTTAGTTGTATTGGACTAACAATAAGTATTTTATCTTTTCAAATTTTTTCTCAGTGTACAATAGCTTCAAAAAACTTTGTTTCCGAATTCTTTGACATAATTAAAATATGCACAAAAATGAAGAGAGCGAAGGTGATTTCATGCTAATAATGAAAATATTTTTTAATTTTGTAAGAACTTCTTTATGAATAAAAAAATTGTTTTGTTAATATTAGCACGAAATCGCCCTTTTTCATTTTTGTGCGTGCTTTAATTGCATAAAAGAATTTGGAATTCTGTAAAACGCCAATTAAAAGATAAAAAAAGTCGGTAATTTACTTTAAGATCTCTTTAGATCCTGAAGAAACAGATATACATTATAAATAATATAAATATGTACGTGTGTGTAATTTTTCAAATCCTTATACGCAATTAAGGCGCGATGCATATATTGTATAAATAATATAAAAATAAAGATATTATAAAAATAAAAATGTATATTAAATAAATCAATTATTCCCATACTGCACCAATTGTTGCAGAGTTTTCAGAAAGGTTTCAACCTTTTACATTTCATGTGTAACACTTTTGAAAGGATTCTAAAAATGTCATATAAATGTTGCAACAGAAATGTTTCTAAAATCTATGCAGTAAATTTTCAAATTTGCTTTGATGCTTTCGCCGATTGGAAGCGAAAATTTTCTAAGTCTGCTCGTTTATCATTTATTACATAGATAATAATAACACCTTAGAGTTGCTTTTTTGTTATTAATAATTTATATTTAAATATATAACTAATTTATTTACTGCATAATTGTTCCGCTGTCGTCCGATGCCTCTCCAGGCATTCATTAATAAATTCACTTGCCCTCCTCTCGGTTTCTTCGTCGCCGCTTCTTCGTGGCACTTGCACAACACACTCGCAATGTCTCACACACACACACTCTCATTCGCGGAAAAGATAGTTAACTCGCGCGGCACTCCCGATATTAACTGTACCTGCATTTAGTCACGTTAAAAGAATAACGCGAAAAAGGTTAGGATCTTTTCGAGATCCGCAGCATCTGGCAAATTAGCGCAACGGACAGAAGAATTCGAAGATTGCGCGGCCAACTTCAGACGTTACCGTGGCTACTATTCCTAGCTTTATATAATTATTCCTAACTTTATATGGGTATGTTTCGAAATTCACTGCGAGTATTGTCTAATATTAATAGATGAGTTTTCAAGTTTGATTGTTAGTCAATTAAATAGTGCATTTATTGTCCTGTTTTTGTTTAGTAAATGGGTGCAGATTTTGCGCACCTTTTATGCGCAAAGCAAGCAAAACATTACATTGGGATTCTCAGTAGTTTTACTTTTCAGTTACTAGATAGAAGTAAAAAAATTGTTTAGTAACTATATAAAAAAATATATGAAATTTCTGCCATTCAGTTTTATTAAATAAAAAATTTTTCCTAAAAATCTTTATATTAATTTCATGAAAATCATTATAATTATTTATTTTACTCGATACCTTTACGATATCGTAGTTTCAAACCAAAATAAATATCTTTCCTTCCTTATGTTATCTGTCTTGCTTTAATTTGTTTTGAACTAGTGGATTCAAAGATGCAGAGACTCAAGAAAAATACGTTCGGATAATAGAGCAACTGATAGTGGCGTCCAACTAGAACGCCGACTATTCCTCTTACCATTTTCGCTCTTGTCCCTTCTTCTCGCCTAATTTTCGGTTTGCCAAAGCTATCGTCGTCGACCAAGGAGATAGTCCTTTCAACCCTAAATAGTTCTCTCATAAACTGTTCCATTTATTTACGTCGCGCAAACAAATATTTTAGTATCGTATATTTCAATCTTCCTTTGTTTTTACACAAAATTATTTTGTTAAATAATTCGCAAAATAAAAATTGCTATTTCTTTTATATACTTATATATAAATAAGTATAATATAAAATTTTCTATATTTTTATTTTTCTTTAATAAAAATTTAACACGAGGGATTCTATTTTCATATTATTTAAATGTATCAGTATCAATTTTAATTTTAGTAAAATTTAAATCCTCCATGATATATTGATGTTTCTCGTTTCTCAATTGGCAATTTATAATTCAAATAAATTCAAAAGCCATGTATCTTCCCTTTATTAACGTAGTTTCTCCTTCGTAAACATTATATGTCAAAAAGTTTCATAAAAGAAGACAAAATTTCTAATTCTCACTTTTATATGTTATCACAAGAGTAAGTATAAAATTATAAAATAAACATAATAATAAAAGAATATAGACCGACATGTGTAAAAACACAACTAATTAAAGATGAACTCTATCAGTCATAACTGGATTTTACAATTAGTGCCAATATTTCTTGTGTGACTTTTTTAATTTAATTTATAAAACTGTGTGCGTTTACAAAATTATAAATCATGCATACATTCAATATGTTCATAACACAAAGTATAAAAAATAGAATACAAGAATAGAATACATATTACATGGAAATGAGATCCGTTTCGGTCGTAAATTTAGGTGCGTGCCAAACTTATCGTCACGCGAAACGAGCCAATTTGCACCGAACGATAATCTCTACGTAATTATCGTATTTATTGCTCGTTCCCCAGAGCAGACGGATTCTCGATATCTTTCGATTGGCACACCCGTTATAATCACACCTACGGCCTAGGAGGGATGAAGGTAATTAATTGCCATGGCAACACCGAGAGCGTTCGAATTCCTCTCGCGCTACTGGATCCTTCGAGTGCTGTGATAGGGCAGTCTCGATTCTGGAAATTCTGGAATTCGTTCCCCCTCCGCTTCAACATTGATTTCAGTTGACATACACGATATTTCTACCTATAAGTCGACTTTCTTGTAGCTTATAATATATGTATTATTATAATATATGCTTATAATATATAAATTATTTATATTAAGATTTACTTGCGCAATCAATCGCCGAACAGATCAAATTCCATAAATCGATTTGTAAGATGTAAAAAACTATTAAAGTTAGAATTTTTTTGTGAAAATTACAAACGAAATTCTATTGTTATTGAACCAAACCAATACTGAAACAATCTGTGCAAGTATTTTAATTTCTTAATATTTAATACTTTAATATTTAATACAGTGTAAGATAATATTACTTTAATATATATTATTGTTATTTATAATATTTATAATATATTTTGTTTTGTTATTAATGATTCACTATTTATTATTCATTTCATTTATTATTTATTTTAATTTTTTTTAATTATTTATTTCAATTATTTTCACCAAAATTTGACCAACAGAATCTGCTTTGTTTGTAAAATAATAAATAAATGAAATGATACAAGTCTACAATTTGAAGCTACTCAAACAACCTGCGACTAAATCGGTCGACTCTGTTAGAGTTAAAGAAGATCCGTGGGTTGGCATCACCGTAGGAGAAAAGTCTGCGGTAGAAAGAACGTTCTCTTAATAAATAGTCGTTTTCTCTGAGGGGCGCCGCGTGCCCCGACTCGTTTAACAAGGTGTCGGATGCGACGCTTTCATCTCGACCGCGACCGAGGATCGACTTTATCTTCATCTCGACGCCGAGGCTCGCGCCCGCGAATCCCGCGAGTGAGTCACGTATTCGAATTGATATCACTGTCGGATACCGTGCTTTCGACTAATCGCGTTTAATTGACCGTCCTCGGCGTCGCATAATTTTTCTTTATGTATAATGAAATCTCTACGTCATTGCACGCGTGAGAAACGTTTTGAACATTGATGTAAAATTCGGATATGATGTCAGATTTAATATTGACGAAAAAAAGATTTTGAGAATTATTTCGAAGAGTTCTTATTATTGCAAAATTTTCGTCGTTATTAACCCTTCGAGGACTGGAATTTTTTACTTATAGAATATTTTATTTTCTAAAGATTTTTGGTCGCTGAATTAGATTCTGTACTCAGATTTCTAAAATTCAAAATTTAATATGACGAACTAAATTTTTAAAAATGATCTGATTATCATGAAATTTGATTATCAATTTTAGCGAGTTTATAAAATCGCTGAACTTGAACGTAATTTAAAAATATGAAAATTTAAAAATAATAATATTCATGATAGTAATCTCGAATGAAAAAACTTGTGTCATAAGGCTCAGAATTTGAAAATTTGCGCTTATAAGTGTCCATTCTACGCGGCTAGCACGAGCTTTAAATAAAATGAAACTGGAAACTTGATGTTTCTTAACAAAAATTTAAAGTTAAAAATTGATAACTCTAAAACCAAAATTTTATGATAATCAGATTATTTTTCAAAATTCTGTTATTTTAGCTCTACAACTTTTAATTTTTTATTTTTGACATCAAATTCGAATAAAGCATTATCAAGTTCCCACAGGCCGCGTTTCATGAAAATCGGAGGAATTCAAAATAAAAGAGAGTGTACCGAAAGCAGGCACGCCCGTTCTCAAAGGATTAAAGAATGAGCCAAGGAATGAAGACGTCTGCCGCGACCAGTTCTCATCTCCGACAATAAATAGTTGCGCAATTGGAGTGCCAACGGATAAAAAGGCGAGGAGGAATAAGAGCGGCACATTCGGGTAGAACAAAGGGATGGCTGGCGCGGACGCGAAATTAAAATAAACGGTGGCAAGAAATCGCCTTTCAGCTCTGTCTAGCCTTCCTCTCTCTTTCTCTTTCTTTTCCCTTTGCTCCGTTCATCCCACCATTCGCTTTACGCGCGCTGCACCGTATAGATTTTATTGCGGTATTTAAGCGTTTTCATGACGATAGCGCGATGTGAAATCGTTCATATCGTTAAAGTTACATTTCTTTTCAATTAATTTATTTGAGAAATCTTTAACATACTTTTCGCCGAGACACGCAAACTCAATACTTATTAAGTATAGATCAGCAATAAAAAGATTTGATGAAATAACAGAATTCGAGAGTGACACTGAACTTTGATTTTTCTATTCAGTATCAATTACAACTATTTATTCACTGTGTTTGATTAAGATACATGCTACACAGAAAAAAAATTAGTATCAAATCAACAATTCATTGTTTCATATTGTATATAAGCAAGAATATAAAATCTCTTTGGAAGTATTTATAATCTCAAAGAGACATAATTTGCTAACATAAAGAAATTTTGTTTCTTCATGTAAGCAAATTATGTCTGATCAAGATTATCAAATTCTTCTAAGAAGATTTTACTATACTATATATTCTTGCTTATGTATGAAACAATGAATTGATTTGATAGTCATTTTTTTCTGTGTACGAATACAATTCCTCATCAGTGTTAGTACTCCACGAACAAAAAGAAATCAAAATTATAATAATGACTAGAGCAAACGTAATTCGTGATTCGAATGCAAATTTTATAACAAATGGTACTCATTTCATGACAACAAGGTCTTGCTCCCCGCAGTCGCCACGTAGTCGCATGCTCGCTAAGCCTCAGAGGAAAAGAAATGATACTCAGAGATCGCGAAAGTATTACTCATAGACCTTATAAGTATGGACAGGCGATACAAACAAAATCATGTTCGTACTTTTCTTTCTACAAGTGTCCAAAAGTACGTTTCACTTGACACATATTACTAGGCTTGGGTAGTAACTAGTCNTTGGGTAGTAACTAGTTAAAAAGTTAAAAGTTAAACAAAAAGTTAAAAAGTTAATAACTTTTAACTTAATTTAGTTAATTTTAAATGCGCTAATTTTTAACTTCAACTAGTTATTTTTAAACATTAATTTATTAACTATTTTCTACGTTAATTTTTTTTAAAGAAGGAAAACAAACACAACACAATCTAACAAAATATATCCTCGATTATTGAAAATTATCTTTACAGCAGTAAATATGATGATGTAAAAGATTATTCATTTGCACTAAAATGAGCTTTTATAAAGTATAATACATCGGTACCGTTCTCAGCACATGTAGAACGAATGTTTAGTG
>QKQZ01011105.1:0-22498 GCA_003595255.1 Solenopsis fugax | reverse complement strand
TGCCAACGCTGCTAACGCGAACGCCCGCTCGGCGCGCCGCCAGCGCTCTAGACGAGCGGGGAAGCGGGGCGGGCTTTCGCGTTCGCAGTATTGGCAGCGCTGCGTCCGCCGATAGGCCAGCGCGCGTCTCACGTGTACCACGTGTTCTTTCGACACTTACTCCATTATTCACGAGTCGGGGCAGCTCTCGATTCGCGCGTTGCTCCGTGGTAGCGGTCGGTGGCGAGCTTCGCGGTGTGAAAGTCACACAGTTCAGTTCGCTAATGGACTCGCGAGTGCTTGTCTGATCGGACGACGAACGAAGGAAAAGAGCTGTGCAAAGTCGCGCTCGCAAGGATCCGCCTCATTCCGTCATCGTACGACCCGATTCGGCTTCGTAATCATCGCACATCGTGACATAACCTCCGCAGAGGTAAGCAATTCTCCAAATATCTGAACGTGTCTGTTAAGAGACTTTTCATAGCGTTAAAAGAAAAAGAAGTTTAGCGACTCGTTTTTTCTCATCAAGCCAATCCTCTCTTCGCGATTCATAGTAATAAGCGTGATTTTTCGCAATCTACGAAATTCGAGCGAATTTCTCGCTTGCCACTTATTTCGTTTTCAGTTTCGCTGCTGATCAATTCGCAGGGAGAGTAATGAACCACTAACCGTCTCCACTCGATCGCGTTCTTATCTCCCCCTGACCGACGCGTTTTCGAGAGACAGAAAGAGAGAGCGCCTATGCCACTCCTCTCGGCACGACGGGGATGCTATCGTGATTTCGGATGACCTTCACTCCATCGAGCAAATCTGTCGAGTAGTTTTTGCATTCTGAAGATGTCCACGATGAATATCAAAGAAATTCGTCTGGTGAAAGTCCTCTAGATCCTTAAATTACGAGCCTAAGGACCTCGGGTGCACCTAGAGTATCTGCTATTAGTCTACGACTTTAACTCAACACTCTCTTTATCCGCAACGCGACCAGAGGCGCAATTTAGAAAGGAGCGAGTAATCTCCACGAATTACTCAATCGCAGCAGTCGGCCGTGAAACAGGTTTTCTCAATGCGGATATATTATTATGATCATCATCGTCGCTTCTCTTCTATCTTTCCCCGTCTCCTTGTCTCGCACGACGCAACATATGTTACGATCGCGTTAGAGGCACAGCTCCGGATGGTAAAGGAGCGAATGTACCCTATACGGGCGTTTGCCCTAACTTTTCGTCGTCGCACGGGTGCTTTTTTGTCATCTCGCCTCAGCCGAGCGGAGTAGAGAGAACTCTGAGCGTTCCCTTTCGCTCGGCGGTGAAAGCGGATAAGCCTGTCGTCAGGGGGGGTCGTCGCGCGCGCGAGAATAATCGCGCGTGCAACGCGAATTCGCAACGGATATTTATTTGCCGCCTCTGCTCCATACCCCACGACGACACGCTAATTGATCGTGTTTCATCGTCATTGATCCAATTGTAGCCAATATCGCCAACCCTCGCGAATGCGAATTTACATTATCTGACGATAGGCGGTATGGTCAGGCACAGCGCGAGAATCGATTCGAAACGAACACGTGTTGCGTGTTTTATGTCAAATGTACACGCAAGTATTACATCACGATATTACGTAATTAATTCGCAACAATCTTCGACTCCTTTTCTTCGGGATCGAAAAACGGGGATTTTTCTAGCGATATAGCCTAACATCGTCGGTTTCGCGATCCCTTAGAACGATTCTGAAAGTTTTCACAAAGTCGAATAACGTCTGCTTTGCCTTTCCTTTGAGAATGAGAATTTACAATCATAGATCTCAAGTTTCTGACATGAATAAAAATTCTTCTAGCAACGAAGTATCTAAAAACGCAAGTTTCCTGGTATTGTACCTCCAGTCAGAAGTTAGAAGATGCATTGCATCTTTTTAGATTTCAATTTCTGTATTATTCAATTCTATGCCATATACTTGATTTCTGTATTATTTGAAAAATAAGATTGCAAAGCGTCAAATTTCAAATATTATTTAGATGGAAATAGGCCGTGTATCATAAAAGTACTCAGCAGTTGCAAAACCGCATATGTTGGGAATTGAGTTCTTAGTAGAATGAATGCTATTAAAGGAACACGCGCAGAAATGTTCGCTGTAATGAGACCTGATATAGCTTTACATGCATGCCTGCACGGTACCATGTGAGATTTAATATAACGAAACTTCTCAGCAACAAGAAACTTATACGGTATATGTCGGGTTCTCCGCACTTCCTTTCACCTTTAAGGTCTTTGACTGATTTATATTTCCCGTTAAAGTATTCAATGATTTTTATGTAATAAACGTTTAAAGATAAAATATTTTTCGCCAATAAAATTTCAGAGACATTAACAATATTATATAATACATTATGTAAATATTCTTTATCTAATTTCTAATATGCTCTATCTTTATTAATTTTGGATTAACTTTAACTTTGCATTTCATTTATCAAGCTATTCAATGTCGATTTCTTGCAAAAATAAAAAAAAGTTACATCTAAATTAATCAAAGAACGTTAGTAGAAGGAAATCAATTCATTTTTAAGATTCGAATTTATCGCACGCGTCAACGCGACGCAACAATCTTCAGTACTTTCACGGTTGGATTTCTCATGAGAATTTATCTGAACGTTCATTAATTCGAACGTCATGATTCCACTATGCGAACAATTTGCACTAACTGATCAATAATCATCAGAATTCTTGCCTTATACTTCCGGCGATATATTATAACGCGCATTTCCCAAGAATTTTCTGGTATTTCGATATAAGAGATTCCTGCATCATTGTCGATCGCTTATTGATGTCATTTTTATCATAAAACCATGAATGGCATATTTTGATGCTAGACTTTANTTTATCATAAAACCATGAATGGCATATTTTGATGCTAGACTTTACCTAGGGTGCGTTCCACTTGGCGCTCACAACGCTCGCGAGCATTATTTATCCTTGTTTAATATTTGGCAAATAACAAGGATGAAATGATTTCATGAGCGTTGCGAGCGTTAAATGGAACGCACCTCTAGTGCACTACTTAATTTCTCCATATTTGAAAATAGGGCAACGGATAAAGCCCAAAGATTCGGTTTTCGAGATTCTAGCTCCAATTTTTTTCTTTTAATTATACAGGTTTTAGCCCGAGTTTGTAAGTTGACCAGTTTGTCAACAGAAATTTTCTTCACATTCATCTTTGAACAATTTACAATTGATTTTAACGAAAACCAATCGGAGGAAGTCATTATTTGCCGCAAGCTTCCAGTTTCCAATATTAATTATCCTTGTAATCAACTCTGAAACTATAAATCCATTAAAGTAATATACGTTTGAAATTAAATTAAAAATAGAATTTTATCACTTATTTTTATCTCTGAAGCTACATTCTCGAAAAATCTTTTCTTTTATATCATTTATAACTTGAAATTTAAAACACTATATTTTCCTTGATGTTTTTATTAAGAATTAATCAAACTTAAGCTTAATCGACTATACGTTCATAAAATATCTCTATTAAAAGAGGTGCATGAAATATAATATTTTTTAAGTCATTCCGAATCTGTTGATTTAAATTCTTGCAACTGGAAAAGTTTAAATTCAGAGAATTGCAGAAAACACTCTTGTAATTACATGCAAACCTAAAACATTACGTGTTCTGATTGCTTTGTTCGTAAACTTAGTTTTACCAAAAGACTATATCCTTGTTATTTTTTTCCTGCTATTTCTTACGGACCACAAGAACATCCTGTTTTCTTTTTTTTCGAGCGTTTCTCTTGATCATGGGTTTTAATCGCGGTTTCTGCGGCTGAACCGCCGCTGGATAATGATGAGTCGTTTTCATTAACCGTTTTGTTTCTGACTTAGTAACTTCACTTACTTTTCAATTCAAGTGCTCGGGGGACTTTCATTACGAAACGTTAAGCCAGAGTGTCTCACGAAAGATGTCTTAAGCAATTCTAACTACTCGAAAACTATTGATACTACTATTGACACTACGATACATTGCGCAATCTTGGCCCGAGATAATTGTGGTGTTACCTGGACGAGATAGTTACTGAAAAATTAATGATACGAGAGCACTCGCAACGATAGTGGTTTAAGTCTTCGTTCGTTCCAACGCCGTGTTTCATTTCGTTGAAAAGTTGGAACAATAGTGCTTGTGCGAGAGCCGGGTAACACGCGTCAGCGAATGCGCATTTAAACGCGTTCCTCGAGGTATCTTTATCTGCTGCTTACGTATTTTTTTTCTTTTGAGCACGACACAAAACGGAGTAATACGAAACAAACGTATCAGTTTAGCTGGTGCTGTTCTTCATACGAAGTCGTCTGATCTTGTCGCTGCACATGTGCAAAATTGGTCCTTATAAATGTATTCATAACGGTAAAAACGTAGATAAAGTTGCATGAATTATTATAAATATTATTCGATTGCACGCCAAAATTTTTGAACAATTTACCATTTTTCTCGATTATCATTTATTTTTAATTCTTATCGTCGTACTTTATCGTTGTAACTCCAGCTCAACGGCTAGTATGTTTATAAATACACAGCATATTGCAGATTCTTTTAAATGAACACGTATCGTACGGCATTCAGTCGATCGATAAGATCCCAAAGCGTTGAGATATGTCTCATATATTGTTATCGATATTATTTCTAGAGTGATATTTATTAATGTTTACATCCTTATTTATCTAATGCCGTATTGCCATTGCTATCGACTTTCCTCATTTATTATTTTGACGCTTGTTATCGCTTAATTTTTATTTAATTTAAAATTTTTATTTTGGCTTTATAACTAAGTTTCCCAGAACTCGGAACTGTTACTCATTTACTTACTAATCGTAATTTTTTTGACAAAGTCTATGAAATTTATGTATAGTGCATTTCTCTTCAGCAAAAATACCCGATATCATGTGTACTTGCAATAAAATACAAATTATAATTTAACTTAAATAAATTAACTTAAATATTTAGAATCAGGATTGCGAATTCTATAATAAAATTTTTTAGTATAAAAGCCAATTAAATGGAAAAATATCTTATCTTAATGATATGTGAGTATACATTGCGCGATACGCTGTGGTTATATTTTTGCAAAACATATTTTTGAATTATTTAAGTCATCCGCGCATTCAAAAAATAATATCAATAAGTTTTATTATTTAAATTATTGTTTTTCATATCATATATTAAAAATATAATTGTGCAAATTTATTATTTTTTGAAGCGGAGAATAAGAATAATTTTTTGCCTTAAACACTTAATCAAAAAAGGACAACGTTATTACCCGGATAATAATAGATGATTCATGAAATTGGAGACGTATTAAAATGGAAAGCAAACTTTGAAAATATTGAATTTCAAATGCTAAAAAAAAGAAAGATTTATTTTATAAAAAACAATTATAATTAAATCGATTTACCATTAGTTTTTGAAAAAAAATATTTTTTTATTGCTTTTCCCTTATCAATTACTTAATTATGCAGAACGAACATGAAGAAATAATAATATTGCCCCTGAAATATACAATTTCAAATAACCTTACAGTTTCAACTAATTACAACTCTTTATATCGCTGATGACTGTTTAAGAATTTTCTTGTATTTACACATAAAATTAGAAAACTGATAACTTTAACATTTGCACTTCATATATGATATTTTTCAATCTTAATTTACGAAATGGTCGCACGTCTCAAAACAGATTAAATTATATCGTTGTATCATAATTTCAGGCACATCATCATATACATATACGTGTAATATTTTTTCGACATAGCAAAAGTTTCCAACGTAATATTTAGCTTAAATTATTAAAATAATCTTTTTAGCTAATTATATTAGTTCTTTAAAAAGTCTGTATTTTTAATTACATAATTTTTTGCTTTTACAGATATATATGGAAGAATCATATTACGTAAAAAAAATCATATATAATTTTATTTAAAAAAAACAATAGTACTCTTGAAATCTCAAGAAAATCTTTATTTAGAAAAAATGTATTTCCATCATAAAATGTCCCCTTCAAAACAGTAAATTTTATTTAAAACTTTTTTCATATTTGCTACGGTTTAGCAATTATTATAGCACTTATCTAGAGACACCTTATATATATGCTTTTTGAATGTGTCAGCAGAACACGAAACGTATTACCGAATTAAAAATCCTTTTTTGTTCTAGATGTCTCATGACCATCATATGACCATGAACAGTACGGAAAACACGTTTCACGGTATGCATATGGCTCATGGTATGGATCATGGAACTATGAACCATGGCAATATGAATCACGGAAGTATGGACCATGGGAGTATGGACCACGGCAGTATGGATCATGGAAGTATGAATCACAGAGGCATGGACCACGGTAGCATGCATCACAGTGTCGAGGCCTCAACGGACAACGCGTGCAGCGACATGAGCATGCACGGTATGTCGGTACGTATGATCTGATCGTTCAAAATTCGGTGCCGTTAATGCACAATCCGCTCTCCACGGTCCTCAGATGACGTTCCACACTGGCTACTGCGAGTCGGTGTTATTCGAGAATTGGAAGATCTCGTCGATAGGCGGCCTCATCGGCTCGATGATCGGTATCGCTATCATGGCTGCGCTCTATGAGGGCTTGAAATATTATCGAGAGTATCTATTTTGGAAGACATACAATGCCTTGCAATACAGGAGCGTTACAGTGCCCAGTGAGAAGAATGTAGTGGCCGAAGACAATCGGGTCGTTCAGTAAGCTCTTTAATGTTTTTGATGGATGATGATCCTGCAAAAAGTATTACTTCCCGTTGTTTTTGCTCGTATGAGAATATATTCATTAATATACAATAATTTTATTATGTGAAGAATCTGTAAAGAATGCTTAACAAAAAGTGGCATGTTAGGTTGTATCATGAGAGGAAAGCGCATTATAATGAATACATTCTAAGCTAAGAAGCAATATTTTTTGCAGAATTATCAAATGTACAAATGACATGATGCATAGCTTGTATTGTAAATCTAATCGTTGAATCGTCTGCTTTTTTAGTATGGTTGGCGAAGTAATCCACAAACAACCGTAAGTAAATTTTACGAGACACTGAAAAATTGTCTTACGGAATTGTGCTTTTTTATTACGATTGTATTATTAATTGACATGATTCAGCTTATAAATAACAAGAATGGCAGCAATTGTTTATCAGTGTTTCGTTAAGTAATTCTTATGTTACTAACAAGCATGCATGATATATTTTCTTACGCTCTTTTGGACGTAAGAAATACTATTTGTCAAGTATTTTCAACATGACTGCCTTATCATTATTTCATACTTGGTGTTTCTTTATCTTCGCAATTAGGTTTTCTAATGTCCATTTCCATTAATGTAGATTGACTTTAATCTCGATTTAACTTATTCTTTATCGTTTTCTAATTCTTATAAAAAATTATAGAAGTGTGTGAATCAAACATTTGTGAGGTCAAACCGAATCGAATCAAATCTTTGATAGCATCTTCGAAATTGAATTGAACCAAATCTGAGATTTTTCATCGAATCGAATCAAATCGAACATAAATCGAATTTGAATCAAATTTTCCTGGATTTACATTATACTTACTAATTTAAATATAATGAAGTTTTAGTGATGTTGCAGAAATTATTTTTTCGTTTATCAAAGAATTTTAAAAAATAATTACAAAAAATAATATATTAAGTAAAAATTTATAATAGATAAGACTAGAAAATAAATGTGACAGTATTATAATGATAAATGAGTATTGAATATATCATACAAATTACAATGTTATTATTGAAAAGTGACGGTATTTTAACGCACTTTATTAGGATAATATAATAAAATTTTTTTTAATTTTGTTTTAAAGTCTATAAAATAAAATGATGCAAACTTATAAAATGTTGAAAAAAATTTACGAAAACAATTGTCTATCGTGTATCATTTATAAGATTTAGAAAAATTTTAGAAATCGTCAATCCGGCAATTGATACAAGATTTGATCGCGCGTGAGATATAAGAAACGAACAAAATAGATAATTGATTTGAAAACTAATCGAATCCATCGTGATTAATTAAACGCAGATCAGTGGTAGTCATTTATGGAAATGAACATAAATGGAATGTGTACATGTATATTCATATATTAGATTTAGTCGCAAATAATTTCTAGTGCATGTGGATACTTAAACAACTTAATTCCTAATAGATCCTAAATGATGTCATTTTTTAAATGATTAAAAACCTATTTTGTTATTAATAAAATTGAGTTATTCTGAAAAACCAAGTATTTGTTATCCGCGCCCTAAATTATATGACTCACTAAATATATATAAAAAATACATTATATTTTAATATAATTTATATTAGTTATAACAATTTTTTAATGTAATAATTTGGTATTACAATAATTTAAATAAACAGCATAAAAGTTCTCCGCTTTTTTTTTACTTTTGATACTACTATAATTTTTTATGAAATTTATAAATCATTTTTCGAGACACACATATTTTCACGATTTTAAGTGAATTTGAACATAACGAACCGTTCATTAATCTGTGCAGGCCGACTATGATGTCCTGGATGCATTTGTTTCAAACATTTCTACACATCATACAGATCGTCCTGTCGTACTTTTTGATGTTAATCTTCATGACTTACAACGTCTGGCTGTGCTGCGCTGTAGTATTGGGTGCCGCCGTCGGTTACTTCCTTTTTGGTTGGAAAAAATCAGTGATCGTAGACGTTACGGAACATTGTCATTAGCATTTAGTAAATTGCTCTAATATACTTTTTCCGAACCATACTTGCGCTAAAGTGCGCGCGCGACTGCATTCTGGCGGAAATTCGAAAAATAAAAGGAGAACAGAGATTAGAAACATGACGTCACCTTCTGTGTATCGAAAAAAACATATGGAGGACATGATGTTCTTTAAATTCATGATATACAGTGAATATATAAATCTAACGGGACGCCACAAAATAACTATTTATTATAGTTTCGTAATTTAATTTTTAATCTTTTACATATATTTCCTTGTTTCTGCCTTTTAAAAGGTAATAAGCTAATTATCCTTAAGTTATCTTTGATTAAACATTCTAAATAATTTCATTGTATGAACTCTACACACAGATGGGGAAGATTTTGTTAAAACGATTACGTGTGATTCGCTTCAGTGTCATGAAATAATACAACTTCATCAGAAACCATTGTGGGAGCTTGAATCTTAGATGTATATAAATATAGTAAACTGTAAATATTATTAAACATTCGTATATGAACTGTCCAATATGTACACTTTTTCCCATTTTTACATTTTTATCCCTTTTTATTGTTATTCTTTTATAAAAATATTCGTTATATCAACTTTTGAATATTTGGGAAAGAGTGTGCTACAATATTTTAAATAATTGTAAAAACATACCATTATAATATGTTAACAGATTACACGTTCACGTGTAAATTATATGTAAAATATCATGAAATATAGTTTCAAGTGCGAAAAAAAGTTTTTAAAAAAATAAGGAGAGTACATTATAATTCCTTTTCTCTTTTTAATTCTCAGGTTATAAACTTACTTATCACATTCCTTATTGCATCATCTGTCGTCGTTTATTCAAATATTTTTACAAAACATTCTTCTTAGACGCAATTTAGGAAATTTTTTTCATGAAAAAAGGGATATATTAACCGATTTACAAGACGATTCTTAAACAAGCACAGTGTACGTTTATTTTTTTTCTTGCAAAATCGATTCCTAGAATTATAAAATCTTAAGGCATACACATTCATATGTATATATTTTACATAGGTCATGTACATACGAGAAGTGGCCTTGTTTGTTAAATATGTTAAAATAATAAATAATCGATACGCGCAGTTTTCAAATAAGACTTTTTATATATGTGCAGCAGTGCATCCTTTTAAAAATAATTCATAGATTTCGTATAGAGATTTGGCGTAAGAATGCTTGATTTACGATAATCGTGAGGTGATCACCACCTTGATATGATTAGTTTTATGCGCTTAACATCTTAACTATTATATTATTCTATGCTTTATTATAAATTTATATATACCACATATAGCCATTTATGTAAAAAGCACCAGCATGCACATTTCATACACAATTAATCCGAATCGTGTTATTAAAAAATCATTATATACTTTTTCCTTGTACTCTGTATGAGGCATTTTCAAAGAATCAAGTACCATCTGCCCAACAAATGGAAATGGATTGACATGTATAGAAATGGATTCGTGTGGTCCTTGCCGAATCAAAATTCTTGATTTTGTAAATTTATTTCAATCCAATTAAAGTTTAAGAATTCCTTAAATCCATTTTAAACTATAAAGTGGGATTGAAATTACAGGATATTATTCCTATTCTTTTAATTAAAAAAAAGTTATGTGGGCCGTGTAATTTTAATGCAGAAAACGGAACTGAAATGAAGTTTCCTATTCTTTCAAATCAAAAGAAATTTTCGCAGATCACGCAATACATTTTAATCTGTGAAATAAGATTAAAATGATGTAATTGCTATTCTTTAATCCAAAATGTATTCAAATAAAATGGATTACAAATTTTCAATCTCATTAAATCCATTTCCGTTTACTAGGTGAATGAGATACACGGGGATATACGTATAGGAACGCATCGTATGCATCGGCAATCGTACAAAAAGCTTCACTTTCATAATGTTATTAATTTTTTAGGAAAATCGTTAGATACTGAATGTAGAATGTTCCAAGAGCAGGCAAGCATATGCTGCATTTTGTACAAACACCAAATTCGCATATAGACACGGGCATTTGTAGCAAGATCGCGCTTAAATAAAGATCACATTACTTTACTGCTCTCAGATATACCTCGTGAGAATAAGGCAAATTTAGATTACAAAGCTAAAATTACAATTTATGCCTATCTCTTATGTAATAAATTAATTCATATTTATTATTCTTATTATTATTATTATCATTATCTTATCACAAGCCAATGGTGTATGAAACACTTAAAATACTGTCGATAGCTTAAGAGCTGCACAAAGCTTTAATAGAATAAGGACGTTTAATCTGATCTTATATCTTAAGGTTGTATTCTGGAAAGATCAATCACAATATATTATTTGTCTTATGTACGATCTCTGTGGCTCGAGTATTTCGTTAAAATTTATAAAAAAGAGAATATAAGCCGGTAAAGGAATCACTCGTTCATTGCTAATGATATTCTATGCGACCCACACATACATTATTTGGAGATCTTAACTGGTCTTAAGTAAAAAATTTGAAACACAATATATCCTATTTACACACAACTGATGCAATTCCAGTGTCAATAAAGAAAGTTCACCATATAATGAAGAGAGTATTGTAGACAGGCAAGAGATTCTCTTCAAATTATTTTGTTAGACCTAGAAACAAAGCATGCCAAGAGTAAAGAAACTGATAACCGATCCCAAGTATAATTCATAAAACTATCTATCTCTGAAGCTGAAACCGAAAAGGGATTACAGTTATATTCAATACTTTTTATTTTAGCAAGCCCATTCAGATTCTCTACGTACTAGAAACTTAAAAGAATATTGTGCGTTTTACTATGAATATAACAAAAAAAAAAAAAAATAAGACACAGGCCAAACAGGAAAATAATGTCTTACAGTTCTAACGTGTATCCTTATAGATCCTAAATAGTAAGCACCATTTTCTACGAGTTCAATAGTGCGACGATGTATATCCCTTTCAAACATAAAGAAAATTTTAAGCGATCGATTCAAATGTCGATTTGCATCACATAAAAACTGTGTGTTGTGTCTATCTTCTTACCGCCCATTTCAATTATCTGGTCACGAATGTGGATCTTGAGAAAAATGTATCATCATGCATTATTTCGTCGGAACACAAAAGAAAAATTGTGGAAAGTCACAAGCTAGGTGAAGACCTACTCGGCGCCGGAAACGGGCATGCAGCAGCTCGTACGATGCTGGGACTGTTGTTTAGAGAGATCGACAGTGTCTTCCACTAAAGGCCGCTCTAATCTAGCTTCCAGCCGCGCCCATGCGTCAACCGCTGCCCCAAAAGCTGCCTCGACATTAGTGGCGTCTTTCGCCGATGTTTCAACTAACGGAGGATTACCATTTTCTGAACACCAAGCTTGAGCCTCTTCTATGTAAACTTGTCTCTCGGACTCGGGAACGTCCACCTGCAAAAAAGAAAGAACAGTTGACAACACGACACAGGATCACTCGATAGAAATTTCGCGTAACTTTATTCTAATAGCACATACCTTATTGCCAACAACAATAAATGGAAAAGTGGAGCCCTCCTGAACGTCCGCATACTTAAGAAATTCAGATCGCCATAGTACCAGATTTCTAAAACTCGTCCTATCGTCTACCGCATAAGTAAGCAAGCAAATATCTGAGCCTCTGTAAAAGGGTGTTCTGAGGGTCTTGAACCTCTCCTGCCCAGCTGTGTCCCATATCTGCAGAGTGTACGCCTCGCCATTGATCTCGATATCCTTGTTGAGGAACTCCACCCCAATAGTATGAAAACTGTGCTCGTCAAAGTGATTCGACACGAATCTGTTCATAAGACAGGACTTGCCGACACCGCCGTCCCCGAGGATCACCACTTTTAGGAGGGTGGACCTCTGCGAATTTCGATTTTGAAGACTGCTGCCGCCTCTGCCGGCGCTCACTGACGTCGAATTGTTCATCGACATTTCTTTTCTTTTTTTTAAGATTCTTCTCGCGACACCTTAACGCTTATCTTAATATGTATTTCAACACGCGCGAACGGCAACTCCCGTTCGGTAACTATCCTCAACGTATACACTCGACAACCATTCATTCAAGCCTAGTCGAACCTTATAGCTTCTCTGATCAGCTGATCTGAGACGGGGAACTTGCACCTCAGTTTCTCGAAACTTGTCGAATTACGTATCGAAGCATGACGCATCCTCGCGTATTATCCGTAAGATTTCTCCCTCCTCTCCTCTCCTCTCTTCTCGTCCCTCTCTCTTTCTTTCTCTTCCTGTCTCTCTCGCTTAAATCAAGTAGCCAGCGCATAAGAGTATCTTGACGTCTTTATTCTTCAGAGATTCCGCTGCATAACCTTATGGTCACGCGACTCGGTCGGCGTGTTTCCCTCATCAATCTCTCGAATTTCGAAGCCTCGGCGAACGAGGAGTCGTCCAGCGAGACGGACTCGCATCCGTCCACCCTCGTTATCGCGACTTTAATTCAACTGTCGCGCGCTCGGAACACGACGACGGGAAACACACGGGTCCTTTGTTGTCCGCGACACTCTTGCGAGGCGGCGAGCGGTAGCGCGACGCACTCGTCAGCAAGGGCGATGCATTCCCGGGGATCTCCAACGGCGCGGCCTCGATCGCGTGCGTGCCGATCTTCCGGCGATTCTAGCACCACTCGATCGACAAGCGCCTACGGCTCTCGATCATTTTTTCGACTCGGACGCTCGCCCCGACACATTGCAGACGACAAGAAGGAACGCCCGTCGCACGGACGATCGGCGCAGAGGCTGGAGGGGGAGCAGGGCGGGCTCGTCGGGCGAGGTGGTTCTCGCGAACATGGCCACCCACGGCTATAAATAATACCAGCCGCCGTCACAGATTTGAGAATATTTATGGATGTGGCACATATCGCCGACTGGGACGGAGATGGAGCAAGTGCTGATGGAAGAGAAAATCCGAGACCGCATTTCCGGTTGTCGATTTGAATATCACGCGACCTGTCATTTAATTCGTTAAATCCTCACTTATCGCGTATTTTCATTTAATTCTTTAAATTTCCTCAGCTGTTGCGGTTCCGGACCGCGAACGCATAAATATTGAAGATACGCGAAATGAGATATTACGGGTTCGACTCGGAAATAAAATAAAATATATCAAATGAAATAAAAATAAATTATATCTATCAACGAAATCCATCCTCCTTGGATCGTGTTTCGCTCTCTCTCCGATATCGCGATGAGGTTTATTTGAATACAATCGTGATCCACCATTTCCGGTTTTCCGTTCTAATTACTTCCGGGTTTTCTGTTGACCATCATATCCCCCCTTGTGCTGCGCCGCCCCTGCGTGCGACCAGTGCGACCACGTGAGTGAAAGCTAGAAAGAGATAGGGAATACACGCACGTTACAAACAGATGCGGTGACTGCGGTGCTATAATGTGCAGTTTGATACTTTTTGTTGTTAAATATTTATTATAAAACGATCTCCTTTAGCATTCGTTATAAAATTCGAAGAAACTGCGGTTATTACGCGATTACGTATCGTCAGTAGTTTTGAGAGTGAATGAAAAGTAGTGCTTTACTGTCGAATTTTTTTCGGCAAGATGATGAACCCTCTAGTCCCGAAGGTGGAACAGGTGGTGAAAGACGCTAATATAGCATGGAAAGCATTAAATGGAGTGTTTGCTGTTTACAAACCATCAATGGTCACGTATTTAAATACACGGAATACCATAATTTATCGTCTGTGCGAAGGTTAGGATATCCTTGTAACACTAAATTTATTCTATACTGTAATATCTCCTATAATTGACGAGTATTATTTCGTCTGCTTCATTTAATTCGATTCCTCCTTGTCTCTTCGTTCGTCAAAAATATGCACGAACATATTGTTTTATTTTAAATATATAATAATATAGTAGAAAGAGAAGCAGTTTGCTCCTCTTTTAATTCTTCACTTTTTTTTATATTTAAAACTAAATATATTACATTGAACAAATAAAGAATAGAAATTTATATAAAGAGTGTGATTAAACCGATGTTTAAAAAGAATGGACTTCCTCAAGAATAGTTTCTGATTTTTAGATTTAAACAGTATGCGTGTACGTCCACCAATCAAACATGTGTGCATAGAAGGTGATACAAGCAAGCCAATGAAGGTGATTACACATCCGAGCTATGCAGATCATCCATTGGTCGTAGGTCCGCGATATCAACTTAAAGACTTAAAATTAAATTGTGCTAATTATCTGAGCAAAGATATGTCGGGACTCATGATCTGTGGTATTAATGATGGTACTAAATGGATTCACAAATTGAAGACTTCCAAGTCTCCAACTAGCTACAGAGTTAAAGGCCTCTTAGGTCAGGCAACGGACACATACTTTATAACTGGAAAAATTGTCGAGAAATCTACGTATAAATATATTAAGCGCAATGCAATAGACAAAATATGCGCTTCTATGCAGGCAGCTCATCAGCGAAAAATGTTCGAGTATGTTGTGCATTAGATATTTATGATATTATTAATCATATTTTAATTTGACTCTTTCCTAGAGCATGCGGAGTACATGTACAGAGTCAAGCAGCATACGAATTGGCTGTACAAGGTCTAGTGAGACCTGTTGACCACAATATTCCAATGATATATAACATAAAATGTATAGACTTTAAATCTCCTGAATTTACATTAGGTATAAATGTTATAATATTTATTAAATACAAACTATTGTATAATTGTATATATTGTACAATTGTGATAATGTTTTTGACAAATGTTTTCAGAAATTGTTTGCATAAACGAGAACGACATGTATTTGAAAACTTTAGTGCACGAGTTGGGAATACAGCTTCACAGTGTCGCTACATGCACTGAAATACAGTGTTTCCGATATGCGTTATTTAATCTAAATCTTGCCCTATTAAAAAAACATTGGGAATTGGAAAATATTTGTAATAATATTGATCAGTGTAACACTATAATTAATAAGAATAAGAATTTATTGGCACAAGATAATCCAATATTGATAGAACAAGATAAATAATAATTGTAATTTTTTCTAAATTGTAACCAAATGTACAGACTAAAAATAAATCACATAAATTGCTACCAAATTATTGCCTCCATGATTACCTCCATGATTTGTACAATGTTCTTCGTTCTACGAGAGAATAATCTGAATCTGCTCATTAACACATTAATTCTCGATTTTTTGTTTTAAAAAATTTTGAAAAAAATTAAGTACACAGATTTAAAAAAAAAGAATGGAAAAAATGCTGTTCCATAAATACGATAATGGAAAGTGAATTAATAGAATAAAAATAAAATTGAAATCGCTAAATTGTTACGGCATTCAGTAACATACACGCACATGAGGTTTTTTTTTAAATTCCGCTTACATCAACAAGATTATATTATTACTGTTTCTCATGTAATTTATTCGGTAGGTGATTTCTGGAAAAAAAATTAAACGTAATTGATGCAAAAATCAAGATTATTCTATTATGGAATGAAATATATAAATATTAGAAAAATATACATATAGAACTGTAAAAACATAGTTTTTATATTTTTCTTTCCTTTTACGAAAATAAATATCGTAATATATTTTTCCAAATAATAATATATAATACAACAATGAAATCATCATTATTATAGTCAATATAAAGTTATATCTGTCATATCGACTATATTCATTCAAGAATTGTTTAAACTTCATTTGTCAAATCTGTTCAACTTTATATTGACTATAATAATGTAGAGGTAAATTTGAAGATTGTTCAAATTTTGGCTGAGGATGGTTAAGTAAAACCGAAACGTCCCTGTAATTAAATAAACTATTAATTATATACAAGTAACATCTGTTGTCTGCTCGATATATTTGACCTTTTCTTATTATGATATTGCTTAAACTATTCAGTTTCTTTTTTATTACATTCTCTACTACGACTTCTTCTCCGACTTTGGCTACAGTCAGAATCATCGGATTTATCATAAGATCTTTTTTCCGATTTTCCCTTTACTTTCGGCCATTGCTGCATCTTCATGCTTTTTGCTATTACACGTTTTTGATGATCCAGTTGCGGGAATAAGTCTGCAAAAATAAATATATAAAGCAAAAAGAGTAAGTTGATAATCCTAAAAATAATATAGAATTATAAATTGTACAAATTATTAAAAAAATTACATATGTAACACAGAGTTGGGAAGCAACGCGTTACTTGTAACGCCGTTACTGTTTTCGTTACTTTTTTACGATAACGAGCGTTATTTTTTTATGTTTGTAACAGTAACGGTAACGTCGTTACATTTTTACAGTAACGGTAATGAATTTACCCGTTACTTTATCGTTACTTTAGTTCCTTATTATTAGTTCAATAGATCGCGTGCTGATCGTGCATTAGTCTTGATTGGATACAAATATTCCGAATGAATATTTCTATCCAAACCAAATAAATTTTACAAAATCAAAATAATGCGTAATGTGCATGCAATTGGAAAATGTTCTTAAATATTTGATTAATCATTAAATTAGTTTAAAGTTGATTTTTTGTAATAATCAATAATATTTTATTACTCATCATTCATAATCAATCACAATCATTCAAATGTGATTATGAATCGCAATTGTAATAAGATTCGTATTCTTGAGTATACATGGAATGTTTTTTTATCACGCAATGAATTTTTTTCTCATTGTTCCATATTAAAGGACTACACACGATTTGAATGAAAAAAAGCAGCAGTAAATTTACTTTAATTTTTAATATGTTATAGTGTTCTGACGAATTCAATTGATGTTATTTCAATTTAATGTTATTTTTATATAAATCATACGGGTTTTTTTTCATTTCACGGTATTTATTGTTGTATAAGAACTTAACTTTTTTTTGTTAAATATATATATATATATATATTATTGAAAAAATTTGCATTTAATTTTGAGATTTAAAATGTGATGAGATTTAAAATCTAAAAACAATGTTTAACCTAAATTTCTATGAAAATTGTATAGTATAAAAATAGTAAAAAATAAATAAGATATTAATATAAAGAATTATTCAAATTATTAGACATAAAAAAAGCTATGTTCTATATAATTATAGTTTAGAGAATTTAAAGTTTTAATACCTATTATTACATATAAAATTGATTATTAAATAATATAATAATATTTTAAAATCTAAGAACTTAATACTTTAGCATTACAAAAAGTAATGAAAAAGTAACGAATCGTTATTTTCGAAGTAACGGTAACGGTTACTTTATGAAATCAGTAACGAGTAACGGTAACGAGTTACTTTTATAAAAAGTAACGATAACGGAAACGCGTTACTTTTTTTAAGGTAACGTTCCCAACCCTGTGTATACATACAAAATGTGCAAATTTTTTCTTATTAAAAATATTTAAGACATTGCAATTTTTTAAATTAAAATAGAAGCTTAGTATAAAAATTATAGATATAAAAATAGTTTATTCTTTGTTCAATTTCATATCATATACTTTCGTAAGATTTTAATTCAAATATGTACATCTACAAAACTATTTTAAATGTTAAATAAAAAATTTGCGAGAAGAAACAATCAAACTTTTTTTACTAAAAAAAAGATTGATTTCATATTTGCAATATATCTACGAAAATTAATGATTTGAATCATATAAAAATTATGATTATATTTTATAATTTCTATGTGTGTACATATGTGTGTGTATAATACCTTGTGATTTTTCTAAAGCTTCTTTGGCAGAGTTCATTTCTGCTTCTTGGATACTATGTCCTGATGCCGTAGCCAAACGTTTTCCTTGGAAATATACAGCAACTGTATAAACTCTGGTATTAGTCGGTCCTTTACACTCAATGACCCTAAAAAAAATATAAGATTATATTTCTTTGCATTTAATCTTTGTGATATATAGATTAAGAATCCATTAAGAAATGAAACACATGACAAAAATAGATGCTATATACGCATTTTTTAAAGAGGTTTTTTTGTAATCAAAAGATTAAAAATTTACTTGTATACGGGGATATCCGGCTCGCCACCGTCCATAGTTCTTAAAGTTAAGCAACACTGTTGCAACTTGCTCTTTGGATCATTCCAATCTTGATTCATAATAAAATCTTGTAAACGTGGGAAGAAACATACATCGCAAAATATGTGACAATACTTTAAACCCTTGTCAACATAAAGCGCGCCAAGAAAAGCTTCTAATAAATCTGCTCTGTCTTTTGTCTTCAATTCAGCTTTCGGGTTCCCGTAAAGTGCATACTGAGTCATACCGAGATCATCACAAACAACCGCTTGCGTTTTATTATTTACAAGGGAGCTCCGCAGTAACTGTGTATCAAATATAATTATAGACTTGATAGAAAAAAGATGAAAAAATATGAAAACAATCAATCGACAAACAATAATGCTTACCGATAAATGTCCTTCATGATGTTCTGGAAAGAATTTATACAAGTATTCAGAAACAATAAGCTGCAACACAGTGTCTCCTAGGAACTCTAGCCGTTGATTAGATCCTAATGTTAAATTAGTATATCCTATACTACGATCCGTGAACGCTCTAGCAAGAAGGCGAATATGAGTAAATTCTATTCCGATTGATTCTTCGAACTTGGTCAATTTCTGGTAACATAAAAAAAAATAAGAAAAATATATTCCACAACTGAATTTGTTTAAACGCTTAGAAATACCTGTAACAATTCGAAGCTGGGAATCCATTGTCTATCTCCTGTTGGTTCCTGTTCTTGAAGAGGATGGCGTGGATAATTGACCCAAACTTGGGCCAGATCTTCTTCACCTTTGAAAAGCGTCTCCCCAAAGACCCGATCAGCCACTTCTATCCCTCCATCAAGAAATAGAGAGCCCATCAATGCTTCGAAACAATTCGCCATTGCATGCCGCAACTCCAAGTCGTGACAAAGATCGCTACCGTGAGCATACAACATGTACTCTTCCAGATTCAGTTTTTTCGCCAACACGGCGAGATGCTGATTTTGTACGATTGCCGCTCTATAAGTGGCTAAACCACCTTCCTCCAACTCCGGAAACATATGAAAGAGATGGATAGAGGTAAGAAACTCGACGACCGCATCGCCGAGGAACTCTAGTCGTTCGTTGTGCGCTATCGACGATTCAGTTTCCGTTTTGGCGCCGAATCTAGACATTATGTTTATCAGGGTGTTAATACCGCGCTTACGTGTGTTCATGTAGTGAATTCTGCGGTCGCCGTATTCGGGTTGTCTTATGCCGCAATTCGTCAAAGAGTTCCGCGCGTGATCCGGATTCGTACCGAAATTCTCGCGGTAGCTAGGATGTGTAAGAGCTAGCTGGAGCAAGTATCTGTTTTTGAATTCGTATCCCAACGTGCGTTCCAAATTGTCCAGAGATTTATGAAATCTTAAGTGGCAGACTAGTACCGGTATCAACATCGCGTGTTGCACGATGTCACACATAATGCCGGTTCTATAAAATCCTTCGGAGCTGACGTCGACCGTGACGTCGCGCTTCATTTTACTCTGAGTACGCAACTCCTGCAACTTATTCTCCTTCGCCTCTAATTTTCTCTTATCTTCGAAGGATGGTTTCGACATGTTTGCGAGTAAATGACGAAACTTCACATAATCTCTCCATGCTTTTTGGTAACTAGATAAATTTATAAAATGCGTGTTTAGGAATATAGAACTATACTTAAAACATAAGTATCATGTGTTCAAAAAATGCATCTTCTAAAAATTAAAGAGAAATTTCATGTTTTTTATGCATTAATTAGATTCAATTTTTGTGAAATTCTACAATAGTTTCAGGTTTTTTCCTAAAATGGCAAAAAATCTTTATTTCTATATTAATTACAAATAATCATGTAAAATGAAGTTAACAAAATTATTAGGTACCCTTGCTTTTTCTAAATTTCTTACAACTGAATGTGAGTAAGCTCTTTATTTGCGTGTTGTTTTCACCTTGTGAAAAGGTCAAGTAACTGAGGCATATAAGTTTCTTAGAGAAATGACAATATTTACAAAATTGTTTAGTGTGCATTTCAACTTCGAATAATACGGACGTTATCAGTCCTGTTTCAAGCAATTGCTAGGCAATTCTTTATCTTATTATTGTTAACATATTATCCGAGATTTCAAAATATGCCTAAAACATACGAGTTGAGTGAAGGAAAACGGGCTCAGATTATTGTATTGCATTCCGAAGGACTATATCAAGTGCAAATAGCAAAAAAATGCTCCCGTTGCGCAGTTTAAACTACAATAAAAAAGTATAATGATACTATAACAGTTTAAATCCAGATCTGGAAAAGGAAGAAAACGGAAGACTAATGCCAGAGAAGATCGATATTTAAAGCAAAATGCTTTAAAAGATCGTCGGCAAACGGCAAAAGAATTAGCTACTGCGTTAAGAAGTGACCATGAAATTACTATTTCCGCCAAAACTGTTAGTAGACGCCTCAATGAATTTGGGATTAAAGCAAGAAAGGCCAGACAGAAACCATGGCTCTTAGAGACAAACAGAAAGAAGCATGGGCAAAAAAATATAAAATTTGGACAGCATCAGACTGGGATAAAGTACTATGGCAGATGAAAGCAACATTCAGGTGAGTTTAACAACTTTATAATAAATAATTAAATGTAATATTTTTAATCGCAAGTACGAAAATACAACATAAAAATACATTCACTGCATGAATGAATTTTTTCTTGTCGTTTGCAGTTGTTTGGCACTCCTAGAGCGGTATATGTGCATCGCAGAATTGAAGAAGCATATAATCCGAAGTGTGCCGTTCCTACCGTAAAACATAGTGGAGGTAGTATTATGATTTGGGGCTGTATGGCGTCAACTGGCGTGGGAATTCCATTTATTTGTTCGAGTCGAATAAACTCAGAAACTTATACAGCCATGTTAGGACAAACATTGAATCTTCCATGACAAAAATATTTAAAGAGGAGACGGAGCAAGTGATATTGCAACAAGATAATGTTCTCTGTCATACTGTACGTAAGAGCATTGCGTGGTTTAAGCGAAATAAGATTAAGCTGTTTGAATGGTCACCACAGAGTCCAGATCTCAATCCAATTGAGCATCTAGGAGCTCATTTGAAGAAACATGTCCACGCTCGGAAGTGCAATTCAATTACTGAGCTTAAGAAAGTGATTTTCGAAGAATGGGAGAAAATATCACCTGCTAATATGCGAACGATTAGTATATAGCTTACCTAAAAGAATAGCAGAAGTCATAAAAAATAANTAATGGTGGACCAAGCAAATATTAGTTTATATGATTATTTAAGAAATAAATGATAATATTTATAAAGATAGTATTATTTATTTCCTTATAAATTGAAGAAGTTGTTAAATAAATAGGATGCCTAATAATTTTGTCAATGGCTGTATATAGATACAATCAGGGAAGCATGATAATTTTTTTAATTAATCGAGAATCAAAACATCACATTAATTTAAAATATTAAGAAAGTACTGTTTTATTATTTTATTAAATTTATTAAATTCTATATTAAGGGGGTATTCTCGTGTAGCGGCCCGTTTTCAAGGCGATTTTTAAGAATTAATTTTAAGTAAANATTAAGGGGGTATTCTCGTGTAGCGGCCCGTTTTCAAGGCGATTTTTAAGAATTAATTTTAAGTAAATGGTTAGATCTACAGATTTAATGTTTTATACGTACACTTATTCATCTTTGAAGAAGCACCTCAATTTTTTTCAAAGCTTTTTATTAAAAATTATGGCAAA